>JALIZH010014219.1:0-29309 GCA_030522465.1 Rhipicephalus appendiculatus | reverse complement strand
GGACGAAAAGATAACTTGCCACCGGCAGGATCCGAACCTGCGACCTTCGAATAACGCGTCCGATGCTCTACCACTGAGCTACGGTGGCGGTCATCCCTCCGTCCACTTTTTAGGGGATATTGCCACAAGTTGCTCATCATCCTGCGCAGATGCACGTCGCTTCCTGCGTTTGTAAATGCCGCCATACGAATGACAAGCAAAGCGCGCAATGCACCGGCGGACTGCGCGTGCCACCCCACCACGTGCCAAAAGAAGAAGACTGGCGGCTCACGGAATGACGGGTTCGCGACTGCACGAGAGAGGAAGAGGACGACGAGGTTCGGACTGGCTAGTGTGGAAAATTTTCGTATAAGGTGGTTTCTCTTAAGTTCACGGGCACAAGTTCGCCCTGAATAAATAGTTTTTACCAACAGGCGTTTTATTTTGTTGGTAACATTCTGGTGGAGGTGCTGGGTATGATTCCAAGCCCGCCACAGGCTAGGGAGCTTAGTCCAGACCATCCAAGCTTGGAGCCAGTGGAATTGACGCCTGTCCACCAACGCACGAGTCACCGCCTGCGTGGTGAGCAGCCAGAGTTTGGCCCCCCTCTTCGATTCATCAAGACCAGCGGAGACCGCAAGCTCAGACGCCACTACGATGGCCGCTCAAGCGACACCGTCTCCATCCCATATCGTCGTGGATTCGCCCCGGACACCAGAGGTCTTCCACGGCGACACTTTCGAAGATGCCGAGGACTGGCTCGATGGCTTCGAGCGCGTCGCCAGTTTAAACGGTTGGGACGAAGCCAGGAAGCTTCGTTACGTCTACGTGGCTCTGCAGGATTCTGCGCGTACGTGGTTTGAAAACCACGAAGCGTCAATGTTGTCTTGGGACGACTTCCGGAGGGAGCTGCTCATTGCGTATTCGAACACGGACCGGAAAGAGAAGGCAGAGGCCGCTCTTCAGGGGCGGAACCAAAGGAACAACGAGAGCGTGGCCATGTACATTGAAGATATGTCGCGGCTCTTCCGCCGAGCCGACCCAAACATGGCCGAAGAGAAGAAGTTGCGGCACCTGATGCGCGGAGTGAAGGAGGAGATTTTCGCAGGCCTGGTGCGTAATCGACCTCGCAACGTGACAGAGTTTAGATCGGAGGCAACGACAATAGAGAGGGCACTGCAGCAGCGTGCACGACAGTACAACAGGGACGTAAACGTCTGTTCAGCTGGCGCGGTGTCAGCAACCCTCACCAGCAACATTGACCTCCTGCGGGAAGTGGTGAGGGCTGTCGTAAGGGAGGAGCTGCAGAGAATGCAAATCACCCAAGGTCCTCCAGCGATGCCTTCACTCACGGACGTTGTGCGTGAAGAAGTGCGGCAAGCAATTCTTCAACCACAGCCTCAGGTACTGCACCGCACTCAACCGGAACCCCAACCTCAGTTGTCGTACGCGCAAGTTGTACGACAGGACCTCGGACGCACAAGCTTTTCTCAAGCTGCCGTTATGGCGCCGACGTTTCCTCGTAATACGCCACCGTCCATGCCGGAAGGAAGACCCCGTAAGAGCGATCTATGGCGCAATGCAGACCGGCGGCCCCTATGCTACCACTGTGGAGAGGCAGGTCACCTTTATCGGGCTTGTCATTATCGTCGAGTGGGACTGCGTGGCTTCCCAGTCAATGCACCTTGCCCTCGGAACGGTGAGCGCCCTTACGAAATCGAAGAGTTTTTATCTTCGCGCCCTACCCTTCAGGACACCCAGCAACGGGAGTCGCGGTCAACAGCACCAATGCGCTATCGGTCGCCGAGTCCTGGATCGTCATCGAGGTTCCCGAGACGTCAGTCACCTAGCCCGCAGCGGGAAAACTAGGGCCAGCGACCTGTGGAGGCAAGGTCGCTGATACTCAGAAAACTGAAGACCCTCCATCGCTGACCCGACCGGACGACTGCAGTTACGCGACGACGGATAAGTGCAGTAAGGGTGACGTTACCTCAGAACTGTTAGTCACCATCGACGACCGCGAGGTTATTGCACTAATAGACACTGGTGCAGACTACTCCGTGGTCAGCAGCGTCCTCGCAAAGAAGTTGAAAAAGGTGCTGACTCAATGGACCGGACCTCAAATACGTACCGCCGGAGGACACTTAGTCAGCCCCGTGGGAGTGTGCACAGCCAGAATAGGGATAAGAGGATTCGTATACGTCGGCAGCTTTATCGTTCTCCCCGAGTGTTCCCGTGAGCTGATTATAGGCATGGACTTCTTACAGGCAAATAGCGCAATCATCGACCTGCAAGAGTCTACAGTCTCCTTTTCAACAGAGAACGCTGTCGCCATGTGTCAAACGGAGCAACCAGTCGTTTCACCTCTCCGTATTGTGGACGAAGGTGTCACCGTGCCGCCTCGTTCAAGCGTGACAGTTCTTGTGAAAAGCGACCTTTTCCGTGAATATAATGGACTAGCAGATGGGAACATCGGACTACTAATTGAAAAAGGAATATGCTTGGCAAGAGGTCTGGTGAACCTTCGTGACGGATGTGCGAGTGTCCTATTGACCAACTTCGGCAGTGAACTGCAGCACGTGGCGAATGGAACAGCCGTAGCATCCCTGCATGAATATTTGCAAGTTGCAAATGTTTGCACTCTTGATCGAGACCCGCCAGCTTCTGCAACAGTAGACAGAGTTCTTCAATCAATAGACATTGATAGAGAACTATCGTTACCACAGAAAGAGCAGATTGTAGGTTTGATCAAAGAATTCGCGGAGTGCTTTTCCACTTCGTCGAAAGTCGGACGCACTCCCGTCGCAAAACACTGCATCGTGGTCGAAGAAAATGTTAGACCGGTGCATCAGCGTCCCTACCGAGTAGCTCCGAAAGAACAGGAAGCCATCAAGAAACAAGTACAGGAATTGTTGAACGACGATGTAATACAGCCATCCAACAGTCCCTGGGCATCACCGGTGGTACTGGTCAAAAAGAAGGACAACACCCTGCGATTCTGTGTAGACTACAGAAAACTGAACCTCGTCACGAAACGGGACGTTTATCCACTACCACGAATTGATGATACATTGGATAAGCTACGCAACGCTCACTTCTTTTCATCCTTGGATTTAAAGAGCGGATACTGGCAAATCGAGGTGGATGAAAGAGATCGTGAGAAGACGGCGTTTGTGACACCCGACGGACTATATGAGTTCAAAGTACTCCCTTTTGGCCTGTGCTCTGCTCCCGCAACCTTTCAAAGGATGATGGACACTGTCCTCTCCGGACTTAAATGGCAATCGTGCCTCGTCTATCTCGATGATGTGGTCGTTTTTTCTTCTACCTTCGAGCAGCACGTGCATCGACTGAGAACAGTACTGGATGCCATTCGCGCGGCAGCACTCACTATCAAACCTGAAAAATGCCACTTCGGATTTCGCGAACTTCGGTTCCTCGGCCACATTGTTAGTGCTGAAGGTGTCCGCCCAAATCCCGAAAAGATTACAGCAGTCGAAAACTTTCCGAAGCCACGCGACAAAAAGGCCATGAGACGATTCCTGGGACTCTGTGCCTACTATAGACGCTTCGTTGAAAACTTCTCCAAGATCGCTGAACCATTGGCACGGCTTACAAAAGAAGGTGTGCCATTCGTCTGGCAGAAAGAACAAGAAGATGCTTTCTCTGAGTTGCGACGCCGTTTGCAAGCTCCTCCTATTCTTGCTCACTTTGATGAAGACGCCGCAACAGACATCCATACCGACGCCAGTAACGTTGGTCTCGGAGCCGTCCTCATTCAATGGCAGAATGGAGCAGAAAAAGTTATTGCGTACGCAAGCCGCACTCTATCGAATGCTGAGTCCAATTACTCAGCTACAGAAAAGGAATGTCTGGCAGTCATATGGGCCATTAGTAAGTTCCGTCCATATCTAAACGGCAGACCGTTTAGGGCGATCAGCGACCATCATTCATTGTGTTGGCTGGCGAATCTGAAGGACCCTTCAGGAAGACTTGCTAGATGGAGCCTGCGTCTGCAGGAATATGACATCACCGTCGTGTACAAGTCTGGTCACAAGCACAATGACGCGGATTGCCTGTCACGTGGACCAGTGGAGTCTTCGTCTGCCCAACATGAACAAGATTGCCCATTTCTTGGAGCTCTCAACGTGTCCGAGATGGCCCGTCATCAGCGAATGGACCCGGACCTGCTCCTGCTTATCCAGTACTTGGAGGGTCAGCAAGTAAAGGTACCGCGAGTTTTAGTCCGCGGATTGTGTTCCTATGTTCTCCGAAATGACGTCCTCTACAAGCGAAACTTCGAACATAGTGGTGAGACATTTCTGCTTCTAGTGCCATCACCACTGCGAGGGGAAATATTAGAAGCATGTCATGATGACCCTTCGGCTGGGCATTTGGGTATTAGTCGGACTTTAGCGAGAATCCGCCAGAGATATTATTGGCCAAAGTTAATGGATTCTGTTCAGCACTATGTAAGGTCGTGCCGAGAATGCCAAAGGCGTAAAATACCACCATTAAAACCAGCAGGTCTGTTGAAACCGATAGAGCCACCTAAAGGACCATTTGAGCAAGTGGGAATGGATTTACTCGGACCATTTCCTGTCTCATCATCCGGAAAGCGGTGGATCATTGTAGCGACAGACTACATGACCCGATATGCTGAGACGTCGTCTCTCGCAAAAGGAACTGCGAATGAAGTGGCTCAGTTCTTCGTCAGCCAGATAGTACTACGACATGGCGCTCCTAAAGTTGTCATAACCGACAAAGGAACAGCGTTTACCGCCCGTTTGACGCAGTCTATAATGAAACCACAGAAGAACTACAGCTTACCATCCGCAAACAAACGGCTTAACTGAAAGGCTCAATAGAACGCTAGCTGATATGATCGCCATGTACGTGGATGTCGAACATCGTACATGGGACAGCATTTTACCGTATGCTACGTTTGCGTACAACACCGCAGTACAGGAGACGACGCAGTTCACACCATTCCAGCTTGTTTACGGTAGGATGGTAACAACGACCTTAGACGCGATGTTACCTGTAAACAGCACGAACGAGGCTAACGCTGACATCAGCGAATACATCGAAAGGGCAGAAGAGGCACGGCAGTTGGCAAGGCACCGTATAATTCACCAGCAAAGCGTCGACGCAGATCGGTATAATCTAAAGCGAAGAGATGTCCAGTACAACCCCGAAGACAAAGTGTGGGTATGGACGCCGGTACGTGAACGTGGCCTGTCTGAAAAGCTTATGCGGCGCTATTTCGGCCCTTACAAGGTACTTCGCCAGTTAAGTACCTTAAATTACGAAGTCATCCCCGAAGGCCAAGTGTTATCAACACGACGAAAAAAATCACCCAGAAGTCGTACATGTGGTACGAATGAAACCCTACTACGAAAGGCACTGAAGAACATGACTGATACACGTGCTCGAACATGAAGACAAGCCCTGCCCTTCAAAACTGTTCACCTTCTCGACGCATCGGGACGATGCGTTTTAGGAGGGGGGATTAATGCCACAAGTTGCTCATCATCCTGCGCAGATGCACGTCGCTTCCTGCGTTTGTAAATGCCGCCATACGAATGACAAGCAAAGCGCGCAACGCACCGGCGGACTGCGCGTGCCACCCCACCACGTGCCAAAAGAAGAAGACTGGCGGATCACGGAATGACGGGTTCGCGACTGCACGAGAGAGGAAGAGGACGACGAGGTTCGGACTGGCTAGTGTGGAACATTTTCGTATAAGGTGGTTTCTCTTAAGTTCACGGGCACAAGTTCGCCCTGAATAGTTTTTTACCAACAGGCGTTGTATTTTGTTGGTAACAATATATGTTCATTTAAACGTGGGAGCGTCAGTCAGCGCCGCCTGTTGCCATTACGGCGAGTGTAGAACACCCTTTTTGCCTGTAGGCGTCACGTAGTACGTGATCTTATTACGAGCTGGCAGCTGACCAATAATCCCTCGCATACCACCTTAAGGCAACAAGTCTGCCAGAACGAGACCCTCGGCTATGAACGAAGGAAAGAAGTGTGAACTTAAGGGCTCGTTTACTCTGTTAAACACATTATTAATGAGAACTAACAGACAATGATGCCAAGGAAAGTAAAGGGGACGTTATTACAAGTAATTGTAATGTAAATGTGAAGAAAGGAAAGTGGACGAAAAGATAACTTGCCACCGGCAGGACAGGTTCGGATCCTGCCGGTGGCAAGATTATCTTTTCGTCCATGTTTTACTTTCCTTGGCATCATTGTCTGTTAGTTCTCATTAATAATGTGTTTAACAAAGTAAACGAGCCCTTAAGTTCACACTTCTTTCCTTCGTTCATAGCCGAGGGTCTCGTTCTGGCAGACTTGTTGCCTTAAGGTGGTATGCGAGGGATTATTGGTCAGCTGCCAGCTCGTAATAAGATCACGTACTACGTGACGCCTACAGGCAAAAAGGGTGTTCTACACTCGCCGTAATGGCAACAGGCGGCGCTGACCGCCACCGTAGCTCAGTGGTAGAGCATCGGACGCGTTATTCGAAGGTCGCAGGTTCGGATCCTGCCGGTGGCAAGTTATCTTTTCGTCCACTTTCCTTTCTTCACATTTACATTACAATTACTTCTAATAACGTCCCCTTTACTTTCCTTGGCATCATTGTCTGTTAGTTCTCATTAATAATGTGTTTAACAAAGTAAACGAGCCCTTAAGTTCACACTTCTTTCCTTTATATATATATATATATATATATATATATATATATATATATATATATATAGTGCTGACATGCGAGCCCCCCCCCGAACAAAATTTCTGGCTACGACACTTATTCCTAGCTTCCTTCCTACCCACCTCTGTGCCACGCTCTAGCTGAGCTCCTGGCCCTAAACAAAAGCTATGGCGAGGTTCCAGGACAACCGCACCGAAAGAGCGTAACTCGCTCCTGCAGATACCATCTTGAGCAACGTTTGTTTAGAAAGCGCATCTCGAGATCCTCTTCCCTGGAGCTAACTACGGACATATCGTCTTCTTCAATGCTTTTCTTTCTGCGGTCCTCTGCTCACGTGCTCAAGCTTCGCGTTCCTTAAACTACTTTCTCAATTCAGCACCCAAAGCCATGCGCGTTGCCAACACTCCTAAATCCGCCGTGCTCATTGTTCCTCACTAGTCCTCAATCTCACACAAGTAATACAAATGTCCCCGTCTTGTGGACGCCAACGTTATACGCTGTTAATGTTTTTGCAACGTGCACGTTCTTAATCGATAGGTGTCGGAGACTTCGCCGCAGACACCCACACTCGGGCGAGGCCGTTTACACACAACATTTAATACATACACTGAAAACGAGCACGCATACCACTGATGGAAACGCAACATAACTATACACTCCTCACGAAATCATAGTCCTAAATGAGCAATTCCTAAGGAGATCGGAGAACCGAGGCACGAGTGCTGGTCTCACCAAGGTCTGTAGCGGTTGACAGGTTTCGAAGTGCATCTCGCAGACCGATGGTCAGAACGGCCTTCCAGGTCGAAGAGGAGGCACCGACGCCGTTGCCGCATCCCGGTCGGACACGCACGCCGATGCTCGCACCCGAAGCCCGACAGATGAGCGTGTCCACGGACGTCTCGAAGCAGGAACACGTTAGAGATGCGCCGCCGTGGCCTGCTAGTAGGTGACGGGTCCCTCCGGGCTCAGCTGATCACCAATGTTCGGGTCCGGAACCCGATAGACGCGAGCGTGGCCCGTCTTCTTCGCTCCTTCTGTGTCCTCTGTCTCGCCACCACGTTTCTCCTCTCTTCCTCACGTATCCCGTGGCTTCGAACCATTGGCTACCTCCTTGCTTCGAACATCATTCTGGTTGCCTCCCATTATCCCTGTAGCCTTCTCCGATGATGATGATTGCCTGTATGTATGGCTGTCATCATCATCATGTGTCCTTGGTTTTTTTATTTATTTTGTATGCGCCCGTGCCACTTTCTTGGTCTTTTTCTTCTTCTCGCCCTAGCCATGGCGGGCACTTCAAACACTCGCGCATGTCACTCATTACAGGGCAGCACCTATCGAGCTTATGGCGCTTGACATTAAATTGTTATCAATGGTTATTCTTCTTTGCAGCACATTCTTCTGACACCGCAACTGCCCCTAACTCGTGGAAGAGAGTGACAGGTACTTCAGGATTAATATTATTTAAACAAATGTTAAAACAGTACACCTAAACCTGGCGCAAACAAGAAGAGAGGTAATTGTACTCCAGGCTTTCCATTGATCATAAAGGAAACCAAGAGTACGATGCCTACCCTTCTTTATAAATTACCACACTGATGCTCTTGTAGTCCCGCTCTACAGAGATACTGTTGTTAAGCAACTTGAGCTACATCATTATTTAGCATGTCTATGCTAAGACAGATGCTGCAAGAGCCCCACTTCAAAATGTACAAAGGAAGGGGACGTCACAAAGTACGTTATTATGACATTCCTCGTTCATTTAGGCTCACCGTTCTATATGAAACATTTGCGTCAAAGCGTGGAATAAAGTGCTATTTGTTCTTTACTACAGGATACCTCGAACAGTCTATATATTGCAACAAAACCTTACGCTGCCGAAATAAACGCTATCCATCGGTACTTTTGAAATCATTATGTGTGCGCAATCGATATGCACTTGTTTAACAAATTTACTGTTGCTGTCGCTCAGAATTATCGAATGGTACTTTGCATGTTTAAATAACAAACAGCTGACTGTGTTTTCTCTTAATATATAGTTTTAAAATACTCACTACAAGAGACCAACTGAACTTCAGTGATACGTGCACCTGATAAGTTCCATGAATTTTTTTCAGCTATGGCGCCGGAATCACTTTTTGGTGGAAAGATTATTTCCTTGCCCAGTACCAAACAAGCGTCGGCACAGGAGACGACGATTACCTTGTCATGAAATATCAAAAACACACCGGCTTGTATACTGAAACATCCAAGATTAAAATTTCGCCAGGCGACTATTTTTCTATTGCCCTGCGCGTTGAGAATCGAGAAAAATTATCGGTAAGTTCCCTAATTGCAAAAACATATCCGTGAAGGCATGGCTTTTTTTTTCCCACATTCATGAACATCGCGTGACATACCTTAACAAAAATGAGGCCGGTGGTAGTAGCTTATTTCGAACACACAACGCTTTTTTTACTGCGAGCGCATATAAATATATGGGACCCGGCCAGAATTCCGACAGTGAACCCGGTAGCTTACCGTTTGTCGTAAATGTTCACGTCCTAGTGCTCCTAACAATAACCTACCACAGCTTGCGCTAAGTCGCAAGGCTGGATTATAGCTAGCCCTGTGCGCCGCCGCCGCCTGTCTTTGCTCACACCGATCGGGCCGCCGCCGAAGTCCAGAGAGTGACCACGCCGCCGCAGCCACCGGGCTATAATTGGGGCGCGCCGGCATTAGTCCTTTATTTTTACCCGAAAGGGGAATCTGGGAATAAAATACATCAACTCACCGGGGGGTGCTCTTCTCGATGTGTGCATGTAATGGACTCTCCATTTCAGCTGCCACTAATTGGTGGGAGCTCGGCCACTAGCACACCTTCTCTTTCCTGTTCTTTCTCTTCAACAACATTCTGACGTCACGAAGTTTTCACAACTCTCGAATCATATTAGAGGAACGGAATGTGCTTCAACCATAGCGGGCAAAAAAATAGGAGAGAGCACGCCTAGAACTTATTAGCCGGCTTCCTCTTACGCCGGTACCTCCTAGGGCTCGTGTCACAATTCCCATCATGCTCTTCTTTTCCTTTTTCTTGGTGAGCTCATGGGCAGGGTTGCCGTTGGGTCGACATGAAAAGTCGCGAGAAAACTCACGCCAAGAGTAGCTAAAGTAGCCATCTCATTTGATATTATCGCCAAATTTCTAGCCAAATAGAATAGAAGGGCGGTATTATCAACAGTGTCTTTACTATTGATGAATAAATAATACCAATTTTGAATAAGTAAAACCACAAGTTTAAAAAAGAGTCATGGCGCCAACTGGAAATTTTTGTCGCCAACCGGGGTACAAAAGTAGCCAATTTCGCGCAAACTAGCCACCAACTGCAACCCTGCTCATGGAAAAAAATCGGCCGCGTATCTGCGTTCTTCGCTGCAAATGTGCCGGCCGTACTGCTGTGTTTTGCCTTGCCTGAGACAGCACCTACTCCATGTTGAATCGGCCGCAGCTGGCTGGCATTGATAAAATCGAGGAGGCGCTGCGTGAGATATGGAAAGGGCCACTGCCAGCGGCCGCACCATATCGTCGGCAGAAGGCCTTTAAATGCGAATGCATTTCTTAGTCGGGCTATGTCAGGCATCCGGCGTTGTCCGGCGTTGTCCGCGCGCCGGCAGGTGTTATCTCTCCGCTCTCACTCCCTCTCCCATAGAAACAGCTGCGGGCGCGCGCCCTTATCCTCGCCCCTAGCAACCGGAGCATGTGGTGCGAGAGAGTGTAGGAGAGGGTAGGTGCACTGCTTCGCCGCTCCTTCTCTCGCCGTTCGTTCTCTCTCCTGCCTGCGCCCCACTCTCCCGTCCGCTCACGCCTCACTCTCGACTGTTCGCTGGCTGGGCGTCTCTCAAGGCGATGGCAGAAGTCGGTGTCGGCGCAAGAAATGCATACGCATTTCCTCACGATTCCCTTCGGGGAGGTGGGGGGCATTTTTTCTGCATAGAGTCGCAGTTCGTGCAGAGCATCGCATTTTCGGCGCAGCCTACAAAACACTAGGGTCGTTAGAATTACGTATCTATGTATTTTCTAATAAAGGAACACATGACCTGATACGTATGTATCGATGTTGCGCCTCAGATTGCGTAATATTTGCTTTTTAATCGAAAATGTTCACAAGTATGAACACAAAAACCAGTTCAAGATGGCTGGGCGTTCAGGAAGTAGTTAAACTTTGGCCGGGTAGCTGAATCGAGGGAGAGACAGACCAAAATTTTTGTGTTGAAGTATCCCATGAAAGACTATCGTCTTTAAAAAACTAAAATTCACGAGCGTGCGCGCCTCGCTGCCCACAAACCAACCTCCTCCGACGCCACGCCCCCCTCGCGCTCCATGCTCTCGTCGCAGTTTCCAGCATTCTCCTGTTTCATTTTTTAGATGTGAAGCATCTTATGGCGAAGCTTAATCCGGTGGTGGTGGTGGTGGTGTGCCGGCGTGACCACCCTTACTGCGCATGCGCAAACCTTTCAAAAAAAATAAAAATGAGAAAAACCTCCTCTGCCCCTCTCTCTCCTCTAGGCATCCCTCCCCGCGGCAACCACACCCTCACTGCGCATGCGCCTCCCCTCCTCTCTCCCCTCCCACGTTCCCCCCCCTCTCTCCTCTAGGCATACCTGCCCGCGGCGTCCATACACCCACTGCGCATGCGCGTCCCCCCCCTCTTTCTCCTCTCCTACGCTCCCCCCTCTCCCCTCTAGGCATTCCTGCCCGCGGCGTCCATACTCCCACTGCGCATGCGCGTCCCCTCCCTCTCTCTCTCCTCTCCTACGCTACCCCCCTCTCTCGCCTCGCGACGCCGACGCAGGCAGCGTCTGCTAGCGAGTTTCTTGGTTGAAAAAACCGACTGCTCGCGCTGCACAACCGTTCACTGGCCACCCCGTATATATGGCAATGGATCTTGACCTCCAAGGTGGTGCCGGTGGGAGATTTCTCCTGTGCGTTGTTAAACAATAAAAATTCGCAGCGTGCGCGTTAACTAAATGCGGACTGCGGGTCTCTGTGTCCAGTCGGAGTCTTCTGTCTCTCATTGCCCATTAGCAGCGATTGGCATGTTCCAGTAGGAAACACCGCTCCATCACTGCGTGCTTTGCGCCTCCCAAGTTTTCTGTCCTGCGCAACGCTGCGATGAGCACCAGCGTCAACGCCACCGCCAATGTAAGCGTTAGCACCCGCTGCTTCACATCTACACATGGTTCCCTTTAGCGGGAGATGGTGTAATTTTTTCTGACTGGAGAGTTCTTCTCGATGTGTACCCCTGGTGTACTGCCCATTTCGGCCGCAGCTGATTGGCTGGAGTTCGGCGACGAGCTCGCCCCCTGTTTCCGGTTCTTCTTCCGCAACGCCATTTTGATGTCACGAAACATTCACAACTCTCGGCAGTAATTAGAGGGAAGGAATGCGCTTCAACGTGACGACCGCAGCGCCCAGACATCTGCTTTTGGGCGTTCATCTCGGAGGCCATGCATAAATTCTAATCACGTAAGCGATCGAAATATCTTTAATGCGGCTGCGCGTCCCACGCCCCTATGGAGGTGGGCACACTTACACTGTATCTATCTGCAACATATGGGACACATCCATATGCATGTTCAGACTTGACAAGTTCCTGTTGCTGTAAATTTGGTCCACTTTCTTCTGACGCTGAGTATGTGCTGGCAGGCTCGGTGCCCGACAGCACATGCCGGTTTTTCGAGTAACTGAATGCGCTCTGCCGAAATAGAATGTGGGCATCTCCTTTAGATGGACGCCTTGAAAATAGTTGTCGTATCTTTCTCTCCTCCACAAGTATCGAGAGTATTTCCTGACCTCAATGCTGCGGCGTCCTACAGCCTTAAAGGGCGATGACTCAACACGCTCGATAGCATATTCGGTGGAGTCTTCAGCCTACCACATCCTGCATAGACAAATCGATGGGTTAATGCACATTTTTCATTACATTTTGGCTCGAGTAACTCGTTACATAATAGAGAAGTAACGGCAATGAAAAACTTAGATTAGCTTTTTGAGACGCTATGTACACAATTGTGTACATCACTTGTCTTTGCTTTTGCATCAGTTAGGGGATGAGAAAGAGCGAGATATATCCAGCTTTGGATGAATTGAACCTCCCGCTCAAGAAATTTCTCTTCATATACCTTCATTTTGCAGGATACAGTTGCATATTATCACTTTGCTAATAGCGCTATCATGTTCGACGAGTCGTTCGACGTTGCCGCTTCACGAAAGCTATGTGAAAAGGATTGGTTTTCTGTGCTCAAAATGAACATTACAAAAAATGAATTTGCACTATAATTCTAGCCTGAGATTTCACTTTATATATGCCAATATAAACCATCTAAGACGTCAGGATCAATCGATATCTATCTGTAAATTAATCAGAATTAATTGCTATAACACACATGAACATATGAACATAAAAATCAAATTATTTATGTTGCAATAGAATATTCAGTGTCTTGAAATAACTTTGTATCGATTCGACGCATATACAGAGAGATCTTCATAGGTGGTGCCTTAGGGGGTTAACCAATCGTTGGTCTAGTTGGTAGGTGTTGAATCTAATAAAAGGACAAAGCGTGGTGACGTCACTGTGTATATATATGGCCAAGCAAGATGCTGGGTTATCAGATTAAACTGTTAGCCACAAAACGTGTCACAGCTGCCTTCTTGTTCCCGAGCTACAACAACTGGCGACGAGGATGCTGAAACGAATCTAAGATCGGAAGGGGCGGATCCCGTGACGGATTGAGGCTGGGCATAGCACGGCATTGCCAAAAGATGTGGGAATTCGACGCATTCCTGGAGGACGACGATGAAGACTTTGCTTTGTACGTGGAAAGATTTATTTTCAATACTGCCAGTCTCACTTGGAGACCAAGGCAGGTGGGCATGCTGATTTCAACGTGAGCATGAACATAATACACACATTGCAGAGTACATTTGCGTTACATACATAGAAATGTTACCTCTAATACAACATTAGTATTTACAACTCAACAGTGAAACTTAATACAATCTAATGCAACATAAAAAAAAGTCAGGTAAACAACAAAAGAACAATTTGCATAAATATGAAACTTTTTTTTTTATGGTTTGGGCTTATTTTCTATCGCATAACAAAAGGTTGACGGTGATTCAATGTTTGCTATTGTTGGGTCAAGGCGGTTCCACTCCCTAACTGCAGTAGGAAAAAATGAGTATTTAAATGTGTTGGAGTTGCAAAAGTATTCATCTAACGTTTTATCGTGTTTATTACGTGATATCCGGGACTTAGAGAAGTTGATGTAATTTGAAGAATTTATGTTGAAGCGGTTGTGCAGAAGGTTATGCATAAATTTTAAACGAGCTTGTTTTGCTCGGACTGTCAGTGTGTCCAGACCGGATGATGTCAGAAGTTCAGTGGGCGAGTCAGTACGTTTGTATTTGTTGTGAATGAACCGTATCGCTTTTCTTTGAACTTTTTCTAGTTGATTTATGTTAGTAATATTGTGAGGGAACCAAACAGTGTTAGCGTATTCTAGTACTGGCCGCACAAAGGTTGTATAACTGAGGAGTTTGATATCGGTGGGAGCAGACTTCAGGGACCTTTTAAGAAAGAACAGCTTACGGGTGGCTTTTGAGGAGATGTTGGCAATGTGTATGTTCCACCTGAGGTCGGATGTAAGTGTTAGTCCTAGATATTTGTGTTGAAGAACTTTAGTTAGTGTAGTGTCACTAAGTGAGTAAGTAAATTCTGATGGGTTCTTCTTTCTTGTCACCGTCATTGACACAGATTCGCTAGTGTTAATACACATTTGCCATTGTTCACACCAGGTGTTTATCACGTTAAGTTGTCTGTTTAGATTCGAGCACTTCTGTGGAGTAGCCAACGTAGAACGAAAGAAGCTCAAGCAGTCCTCGCTCAGGGATTTGCTTCTACCGGCGACCCCTGCGGAGAAGAGTCTCGTAGACCTGGTCAAGGTTCTGAGTGACCATTACGAGCCTGTAAGCCGAATAATCGCAGAGCGAGTCAGATTCAACAGGTGGTACCAAGGGGAAGGTGAGACAGTAGCGACGTTTGCATTTGCACTGAAGCACATGGCCGCTAAATTCAAGTATGGCACATTCCTTGACGACGCACTACGCGACCGGTTCGTCGCTGGACTGCGAAACCCTGCCATTCAGATGGGGGTCTACTAAAAAAGGAGCTGTCGTTTGAATCAGCTTGCGACTTTGCCAAAAGCGTTAAAATGGCGGAACAGGAGTCGATGGGGTTTCGACCTGGCAGTGCAACGGAAGCCAACGTCCATGCGATAAGGAAGACAGGCAGGAAAGCGGCATTTGCGGTCAAGCCAGGCAAGCAATACGAGGCAATGTCACCGTTGCGGGCAAGAGCACGACGCTCACTCTTGTCGTTATTGGAAAGCAACGTGCTAACAGCTGCAAACGCACGGATCACTTAGCTCGAGTATGCGGACAACTCCCGCCGGGTGCGGGAAAAATCCGCGCCGTTGCCGACCAGCAAGAAGATGAGATGATGCTCTATGCCGTACATCACGCCGGCCTTGCGAAGCAGCCGGCGTGATGCAACTTATGCTCGGAAGGAAGCGCGTGCAGCTGCAAGTAGACACAGGAGCCGCGGTTTCTCTGATATTGGAAGACCTATGGAAGCAGCTAGTGAATCCTCCGCCGCTCACACCATCTACGGTTAAGCTGAAGACTTACGGAAGAGCACCGCTGGAAGTGAAGGGGCAAGCCGAGGTTCCGGTCGAGTACAACGGACAGCGCAAGATTCTACCAGTAGTTGTGCTGCCAGGAAATAAGCCATCGCTACCTGGACGTGATTGGATTGAGGACCTGGACGTCGAATTGAATGGCATTCATACGGTGGAAGCGGAGCTCACGGCGGACAACCTTGTGAAAATGTATGAGAATGTTTTCACTCCTGGTTAGGACAGATAAAGGGCTTTCAAGCGAAGCTTTCCTTACAAGAAGGTAGCTTGCCAGTGTTCTGCAAGGCACGTCCAGTACCATATGCCATAAGGGAGCGAGTTAAAGAAGAGCTAGATAGGCTACAAGATGATGGGTGGTAGAGGCCCGTGTACTGTGCGATGTCAGTGCACGTCAAAGAACACCAGATGGTCGAAATTTCCGTAGCTCTCCACTACGGCGTCTATCATAATCATGTCTTGGTTTTGGGACGTTAAACCCCAGATATTATTATTATGGTTATTATTATTATTATTACAAGATGATGGGGTACTGGTGAGTGTAACGCAAAGTGACTGGGCCACACCGTTGGTGGTAGTCGAAAAACCAGGGAACAAAGTGCGGCTTTGTGGAGACTATAAAGTGACAGTAAATCCCTGCGTTAAAAATGATCACTACCCGCTGCTAACGGTTGAACACATGTTCGCAGTTCTAACAGGAGGCAAACTGTTTACCGTTTTCGACTTGTCGTCAGCGTACGAGTAAATTGAGCTGCACCCTAACTTGCGATCCTTGCGATCGCAAGTTAGGGTGAGCGAGAGATGGAGACGTGAGACGACGTCGTGAAGGCGGCCTACGTGACCGTGCTGTTCTCGCCACTTTATTTGGAAGGGCCGAAGCTGAGCGGCGGCGGCTGCCGGCGTCCGAACCGCCAGGTCCCGTGACCGCGTTCTGTCTGCCTCGCGCCTCGAGCTGTCGCATGAGCTGTGCGAGAGGCGCGGCGCGGTGGCTAGTAAAATGATGATGATGATGACACTACAGAATACTCCCCCCCCGCAGAAGTGAACCTGAAATGAAAATGATGAGAACGTATATACAAGTGTTAAGGTCGCGAAACGAAAGGGTCCACGGGCAGTCCAGGTCGTCAACGTTAAGGGACTATCGGTAACCAGTAGGACTCTGGCGGGCGGCTCTGGGACTGGCGCTGCGGACGAGGGTCGTGGCGAAGGCAAGCTATTGGAAGGAGCTGTTGATGTCGAGGACCTAGGTGTCGTAGCCGGACGAAGGAAACCTGCTGGGCACGGCCTGAGGCCAATCGACGAGGATGACCGTTATGCGCACTTCTGTGCAGGTGAGTCGAGCAGACAATGGCATGAAGGCGGGGCACCTCAAGGACGGTAGAGTCAAATGAACGTTGAAGTCTTCGTCGTCCTAAACCCAAGCGCCGCGGAGTATGTTTAACGTGCGCCGGATGCGTATGCGAGTGGTTCCTACGATCGCGCAGCGTGAGCTGCACTGGATGGTGGGAACGACACCGGGGTGGGCGGGCGACACAGGTGGTGTGGCGATGGCGCTGGCGACGTCGTTTCGGTGATGCAGGAGAGCGCGTGTGAGGGGTGGCAGGCGGGTTGTCAGCCTGCGTGTCCGGTGGGGCGGACTCGGTCTGCTCTCCCTGCGTCGAGCCAGGCGGGCGGTCCTCGGGGTTTTCCGTCATCGTCGCAGCATCACGCACGGTCGGCCGTAGCTCGTGAGGGGCCGGAACCTCTGCTGCGGGACCCTTCGAGGACGATGCTGGTCGCAGGTGGCAAGACGCGCATAACGTCGAAGCTGTTGACAAGTCAAGTTGGTTCGTCGACGGCGATGCCTTCGTGACCGGGGGGCTAATTGCAGCCGCGACGATGTCCGTGTCGGTGGCAGACTCCAAGGTCGGCGGCGAGGTAGCCATAGTGGAGTCTGACGGCTCCGATGTGTCACGGGATGTGGAGGTCGCGAAATACGGGTGGGTGGCAGGCACGCCTGATGGACCGTCGGCCGAGGGCGTCGAAGAAAGGCACCTCGTGGCGGAGCGGTCGAAGGCGGCCGGAACGCCCTGAACCTCGTCGGCCGGGTGGTCGGGTGCGGGAATCGCCGCGCTGGTGGCCGGACCAGAGGTTGAAGGAGACGTAGCCGGGGGGGGATTTGGTCGCGGTCATGGGAGGGCTGCGGGCCGGTTGGTACCGCGCGCTGCGACACACGGCAAACCTGGAAGTCGCGGGTTCCCGGAAGCGGGCGGTAGGTGTGGCCGTAGCAGGCTAGCACCGCAGCGCAGAGGTCGTCGTATGGCTGCGGGCTCGAGCTCGACGCGGCAGCGAGATGACGCAGCTCAACCGGGAGGGCGTCGAGCAGGATGGCGTGCATGGCCGGCTGTGTGGTGACGCCATTCAGTGCGAGAACGGCGTCGAGCTGCATAAACCATGCTCGGGGGTAGGCCGGGCGGAGCCCTCTACGGCCATCGTCATCTTCATCGGCCGCCTATAAGTTATGGAGCGCTGGCGCGTATGTGCCTCGTTCCTCGTGCGGCGCGCTGCGAGGTTAGAAAAGAAGAAAATAAAGATAATAGCCTTCTCCTGCTCCTGCCATCGGCCTGAACGGTTCCCTGGTCTTTCGCTCGCCGCCACACGCATTGTTATAGAGGACCTAACCTCAGTCCCTATAACGTGGTGACCCGGACGTGAGCGCAAGGCGAGCACTGCATCATGGACGAGACCACGAACGACAGACCGACGATCGGCACTGAGGGCATCGCTACGGTGCAGATTCACCTGCCGTCGTTTTGGCCACAGAATCCTGCTGCCTGGTTTACGCACGTGGAGGCTATCTTCACCCTTCGGCGCATTACCTCGCAACAAGAGAAGTTTAGCCACGCTGTCTCCGTACTCTCAACGGAAGTGGTTGCGGAGTTTCACGACCTTGTGGGCGCGCCCCACGAAGCCAACCCTTATGACCACTTTAAAACGACGGTGCTGCAACGCAAGTCTGTGTCTCTGTGCAGGCGTCTCCAGCAGCTTCTCAACGAAGAGGAGCTCGGCGACCGGCGACCGTCGGAACTTCTACGTCGCATGCGGCTGCTTCTCAGTGACTGTCGGTTGGACGTAAACAGCCCGCTGCTGCGAGAACTGTTCCTTCAGCGCCTGCCGCAGAACGTGGTTATTGCCTTGGCTACCGCGCAAGACGACTTGCCCCTCGACAAGCTGGCGGAGCTGACCGATCGCGTCACTGACTATTCAGCGAGAGGTACTGTGGCAACATCTACCGTTCCGCTGTCCCAACTCGAAGACCGCCAGTCTCGCCTCGAGAAATTGATCGATGACCTTGCCGAGACAGTTAATGCACTACGGCCACCGTCCCACCCTTGTCGACGAGACCGCTATTACCGTCGCAGTTCGTCTCCGAGGTCTCGCTCTCGTGCAGCTTCTCGTCGACCCGTATACTGCTGGTATCACAGCAACTTCGGTGCCAGCGCACGTCAATGTCATCCCCCCTTGTCGCTGGCAGGGAAAGATGCCGCAGAGCCACTGATGGCGGCCAGTGACTCTTGCCATACGACAAGCCGCCTGTTCTACGTCACTGACAGGATTGCCGGACATCGATTTCTCGTGGACACAGGTGCAGAGGTCAGTGTCGTTCCTGCCGTGAGACTAGACCGGCAACGCTCTCCGCAAACTGCACCTCTTCAAGCGGCCAACAACTCTGCCATCAACACATATGGTCAGCGCTCTCTTACCATTCAAGGTGCTCAGCCGGACAGAAAAAACTGTCACCATCGAGCTCAACGGACGTGAAGAAGTCTTAGCGATAGACAGAGTCAAACCCGCCTGCATAGCGACCGCGCCAGCGTTATGTGCTTTTAACCCCTTTGCCGCCGCTGAAACACAGAATTTACCCGATCGCCTGACACGAAAGACTGTTTCTTGGGCGCCAGTGCATCACTGCCCTTCTCATAAAAGGGGGGGAGCCCTCTAGCGGCCATCGTCATCTTCATCGGCCGCCTATAAATTATGGCGCGCTCAGGCGTATGTGCCTCGTTCCTCGTGCGGCGCGCTGCGAGGTTAGAAAAGAAGAAAGTAAAGATAATAGCCTTCTCCTGCTCCTGCCATCGGCCTGAACGGTTCCCTGGTCTTTCGCTCGCCGCCACACGCATTGTTATAGAGGACCTAACCTCAGTCCCTATAACGTACTGTAGCGAGATACGAGACGTGAGACGTCGTGAAGGCGGCCTACGTGACCGTGCTGTTCTCGCCACTTTATTTGGAAGGGCCGAAGCTGAGCGGCGGCGGCTGCCGGCGTCCGAACCGCCAGGTCCCGTGAGCGCGTTCTGTCTGCCTCGCGCCTCGAGCTGTCGCATGAGCTGTGCGAGAGGCGCGGCGCGGTGGCTAGTAAAATGATGATGATGATGACACCACAGAATACTCCCCCCCGCAGAAGTGAACCTGAAATGAAAATGATGAGAACGTATATACAAGTGTTAAGGTCGCGAAACGAAAGGGTCCACGGGCAGTCCAGGTCGTCAACGTTAAGGGACTATCGGTAACCAGTAGGACTCTGGCGGGCGGCTCTGGGACTGGCGCTGCGGACGAGGGTCGTGGCGAAGGCAAGCTATTGGAAGGAGCTGTTGATGTCGAGGACCTAGGTGTCGTAGCCGGACGAAGAAAACCTGCTGGGCACGGCATGACGCCAATCGACGAAGATGACAGTTATGCGCACTTCCGTGCAGGTGAGTCGAGCAGACAATGGCATGAAGGCGGGGCACCTCAAGGACGGTAGAGTCAAATGAACGTTGAAGTCTTCGTCGTCCTAAACCCAAGCGCCGCGGAGTATGTTTAACGTGCGCCGGATGCGTATGGGAGTGGTTCCTACGATTGCGCAGCGTGAGCTGCACTCGATGGTGGGAACGACACCGGGGTGGGCGGGCGACACAGGTGGTGTGGCGATGGTGCTGGCGACGTCGTTTCGGTGATGCAGGAGAGCGCGTGTGCGGGGCGGCAGGCGGGTTGTCAGCCTGCGTGTCCGGTGGGGCGGACTCGGTCTGCTCTCCCTGCGTCGAGCCAGGCGGGCGGTCCTCGGGGTTTTCCGTCATCGTCGCAGCATCACGCACGGTCGGCCGTAGCTCGTGAGGGGCCGGAACCTCTGCTGCGGTACCCTTCGAGGACGACGCTGGTCGCAGGTGGCAAGACGCGCATAACGTCGAAGCTGTTGACAAGTCAAGTTGGTTCGTCGACGGCGATGCCTCTGTGACCGGGGGGCTAATTGCGGCCGCGACGATGTCCGTGTCGGTGGCAGACTCCAAGGTCGGCGGCGAGGGTAGCCATAGTGGAGTCTGACGGCTCCGAGGTGTCGCGGGATGTGGAGGTCGCGAAATACGGGTGGGTGGCAGGCACCCCTCATGGACCGTCGGCTGAGGGCGTCGAAGAAAGGCACTTCGTGGCGGAGCGGTCGAAGGCGGCCGGAACGCCCTGAACCTCGTCGGCCGGGTGGTCGGGTGCGGGAATCGCCGCGCCGGTGGCCGGACGACAGGTTGAAGGAGACGTAGCCGGGGGAGTTAGGTCTTGTTCAAGTGAGGGCTGCGGGCCGTTCGGTAACACTCGCTGCGCGGCCGGGGAAACCTGGAAGTCGCGGGTCCCCGGAAGCGGGCGGTAGGTGTGGCCGTAGCAGGCTAGCACCGCAGCGCAGAGGTCGTCGTATGGCTGCGGGCTCGAGCTCGACGCGGCAGCGAGATGACGCAGCTCAACCGGGAGGGCGTCGAGCAGGATGGCGTGCATGGCCGGCTGTGTGGTGACGCTATTCAGTGCGAGAACGGCGTCGAGCTGCATAAACCATGCTCGGGGGGTAGGCCGGGTGGAACGGTGGCACTGGCGGGCAGAGTCGTGGAACCATGGCAGCGGCCTGATATCGCGTCGATACGGGAGAGGGCGTCTGTGGCCGCGTTGACCGGGCCTTCAATGTATCGAACGTCCAGGGTGAATTCGGAGATAAATTTGAAGGCGCCGGAACAGATGCTGATTACATCACACAGCTTGCCGAAGAGGCCCGACAACTTGCACGCATACGTATTCGTCACCCTTGTGATGAGTGAGTGAACAGTGCGAGCGCGGTGTATTTAGTGCTGTGTGGTGGTGGTGGCGTCGCATGTGTTCCAAACGCGGTTGTGTGTCGCGATAGAAGCACCGCGCGACGGACACGTGCGGCCCGTAGAAAAAGACGAGGACGGCGGGGCATGGCACGTGTGGCCACGGCCAATTAGAAGATGGCACGGCAGATGAGAGAGGGGAAGAGGAGGAGGACGAGTTGGAAGGCGGCGAGTCAGTCTGACTGGGACAGCGCGGACGAGACGCTGGTGCCAGGCTCTGTGCCGTCGGGTTACGGACCCGAGCACAAAGGGCCCGACAGCGTCTGCCTCCAGACGTCTTCGGAGACGGGCCATCCTGGAGGCGGGTCGTTCCCCATCGTCCGAGCAGCGGGTCCGGGCAGCTGAGCCACCGTGGACAACAGTGAGACCCGGGAAGCTCCAGGCGCAGGACGCTGGTGTCAGAGTCAGTGCCATCGGCTTGCGGAGCCGAGCACGAAGGGCTTGACAGCGTCGGATGGTTTCCGGAACCAGGCAGTCCTGGTTCCTGCTGCTGCTCCTGGTTCCTGCTGCTGCTTGCTACCCCGACTCGACTTCCAGGGCCCGCTGCCGACCTCCATGCAACGTGCGAGGCCAAGGGTGTCGGCGGCCTGCTGGGGGGCCTGAAGACGCCGTCCTTAGCGGCTCTCGAGCTGGCCTACTTCCTCGTCCGCCCCACAAGTGCCCGCGCCGTCAGCGTGTCAGCGACGACTCCGCCGCCCGAGCCACCACCAGCGACTCCGTAACTGGTGACTGTTTTTTTTTGGAACGTTCTATGGAACTTTCATGATTGTCGTAGGACCGATCACAAAAGCGCTAGTATAGGAGTAGCCCGGTGTTGTTTGCTTCGGTTACGTGTTATTTTTTTTTGCTTCTCTTTCTTATTTCTTGGGATAAAGTCACATTTTTTTTGGGTGTGTTCGAAAATAGCTCCGTTTTTTTTTGTTCCGGTCAGAGGCCTTGCCTCAATTGAAAACAAATTAACACAAACTACCCAACCCAAAAAACCTGCATCATCATCATCATTTTACTAGCCACCGCGCCGCGCCTCTCGCGCAGCTCATGCGATAGCTCGAGGCGCGAGGCAGACAGAACGAGTTCACGTGCCTGGCGGTTCGGACGCCGGCAGCCGCTGTCGATCCGCTAGTTCTTCCCAAATAAAGTGGCGAGATCGCGGCAGGGCCACGTTGGCCGCCTTCACGACGTCTCTCACGTCTCGTCTCTCGCTACAGTGGTGACCCGGAGGACGCGCCCTTCGACGAGCGGCCGCTGCCATGCTTCCGCGACTCTGCCCGCCAGTGCCACCGTTCCACCCGGCCTATCCCCGAGCATGGTTCATGCAGCTCGACGCCGTCCTCGCGCTGAATGGCGTCACGGCACAGCCGACGATGCACGCCATTCTGGTCAACGCGCTCCCGGTTGAGCTACGTCATCTTGCTGCCGCGTCGAGCTCCAGCCCGCAGCCATACGACCACCTCTGCGCTGCGGTGCTCACCTGCTACGGCCACACCTACCGCCCGCTTCCGGGGACCCGCGACTTCCAGGTTTCCCCGGCCGCGCAGCGAGTGTTACCGAACGGCCCGCAGCCCTCACTTGAACAAGACCTAACTCCCCCGGCTACGTCTCCTTCAACCTGTCGTCCGGCCACCGGCGCGGCGATTCCCGCACCCGACCACCCGGCCGACGAGGTTCAGGGCGTTCCGGCCGCCTTCGACCGCTCCGCCACGAGGTGCCTTTCTTCGACGCCCTCGGCCGACGGTCCATCAGGCGTGCCTGCCACCCACCCGTATTTCGCGACCTCCACATCCCGCGACACCTCGGAGCCGTCAGACTCCACTATGGCTACCTCGCCGCCGGCCTTGGAGTCTGCCACCGACACGGACATCGCGGCGGCCGCAATTAGCCCCCCCGGTCACAAAGACATCGCCGTCGACGAACCAACTTGACTTGTCACCAGCTTCGACGTTATGCGCGTCTTGCCACCTGCGACCAGCATCGTCCTCGAAGGGTACCGCAGCAGAGGCTCCGGCACCTCACGACCTACGGCCGACCGTGCGTGATGCTGCGACGATGACGGAAAACCCCGAGGACCGCCCGCCTGGCTCGACGCAGGGAGAGCAGACCGAGTCCGCCCCACCGGACACGCAGGCTGACAACCCGCCTGCCGCCCCCTCACACGCGCTCTCCTGCATCACCGAAACGACGTCGCCAGCGCCATCGCCACACCACCTGTGTCGCCCGCCCACCCCGGTGTCGTTACCACCATCCAGTGCAGCTCACGCTGCGCGATCGTAGGAACCACTCCCATACGCATCCGGCGCACGTTAAACATACTCCGCGGCGCTTGGGTTTAGGACGACGAAGACTTCAACGTTCATTTGACTCTACCGTCCTTGAGGTTCCCCGCCTTCATGCCATTGTCTGCTCGACTCACCTGCACAGAAGTGCGCATAACGGTCATCCTCGTCGATTGGCCTCAGGCCGTGCCCAGCAGGTTTCCTTCGTCCGGCTACGACACCTAGGTCCTCGACATCAACAGCTCCTTCCAACAGCTGGCCTTCGCCACGACCCTCGTCCGCAGCGCCATTCCCAGAGCCGCCCGCCAGAGTCCTACTGGTTACCGATAGTCCCTTAACGTTGACGACCTGGACTGCCCGTGGACCCTTTCGTTTCGCGACCTTAACACTTGTATATACGCTCTCATCATTTTCATTTCGGGTTCACTTCTGCGGGGGGGGGGGGGGAGTATTCTGTAGCGTCATCATCATCGCCCTTCATCATCATCATCATTTTACTAGCCACCGCGCCGCGCCCCTCGCGCAGCTCATGCGATAGCTCGAGGCGCGAGGCAGACAGAACGAGTTCACGTGCCTGGCGGTTCGGACGCCGGCAGCCGCTGTCGCTCCGCTAGTTCTTCCCAAATAAAGTGGCGAGATCGCGGCAGGGCCACGTTGGCCGCCTTCACGACGTCTCTCACGTCTCGTCTCTCGCTACAACTATAAATACACACATGGGCTTATTCCAATATGTTCGAATGGCCTACGGCATTTCCAGTGCACCAGCAGTATTTCAAGCAATCATGGACGAGTTGCTGAAGGGACTAAGTGGAGGAGTTGGTTACTTGACGATGCGCTTATCACAGGTGCCGACTACAACGAATGCCTGGCACGTGTAGAAGCAGTCCTGCAGCGTTTCGAGAAACACGGCGTCAAAGTAAGGCACGACAAGTGCAAATTTTTCGTGAGGTCCATAAGATGTCTGGGTCATGCCACTGATGAGACAGGCATGAACCCTTGCCTTGAAAAGGTGGAAGCAATTAGAAATGCTCCAAAGCCGAAAAATTGCACGGAACTAAAGGCGTATCCTGACATGTTCACATTTTATTCCCGGTTCACGCTGAACATGTCATCGGAACTAAGGCCGCTATACCAACTTCTTCAAAATGAGGAACCTTGGTCATGGTCGGAGGAGACTGAAAAGGGATTTCAGAAAAGGAAGAAAATGCTCACTTAGGATTCAGTACTAACCTACGACCCTAAAAAACCACTAGGTGTTGGTTTGCGACGCACCCCTTTACGGTGTTGGAGCACTTTTATTTCATGTTGTTTGCGGCGAAGAGAAGCCGATAGCATACGCGTCGCGCACGCTAAGCAGCGCCGAGAAAGGCTACGCGCATACCGAGAAGGAGGCGTTGGCCGTGGTGTTCGGGGTAAAGCGCTTTCATAAATACATTTATGGGCGTGAGTTCACGATTTATTCCGATCACCTTCCACTAAGTAGTCTGTTTGGCCAGAGAAAGCCAATTCCACAGATGGCTGCCGCGCGCATGCGACGTTGGATGCTGTTACTGGCAGCTTATCAGTACATGTGGACTTATAGAAAGGGTGCGCAAGTGGCTACCGCTGACGCGTTATCATGATTGCCGCTTTCGAACGAAGCAGACAAGAGCGACTACGTTCTGCTTTTCGCCGCTGTTGAGGCACTACCGCTTTCAGCAAGCAAAATTCAAGCGGAAACGGAGAAAGACCGCACGCTGTTTCAAGTGAAACTTTTCGCTTTGAATGGCTGGCCTGAAGGACTATCAGATGTTGACATTGCACCCTATTTTATCCAGCGAAACGAGCTGTCTCTTGACTCTCGTTGCGTAACCTGGGGCACTAGAGTAGTTATTCCCGAATCTTTGCAGCCAGGAGTGCTACAGCTTTTGCACGGGGGGCACCCTGGTACCACTCGCTCGAAAATGCTATCAAGAAGTCACGCGTGGTGGCCGAAGTTAAATGAGCTGATCGAAGAAACTTGCTAGCTCGGCCAAAACACTGCACCCGCCATACCACTTATGTCATGGGGACGGCAGACGGTGGCAACGAGTGGACCTAGGTTTTGCATACTACAAACAAGACTGGTTTTTGGTGCTTGTAGATGTCCACTCTAATTGGGTGGACGTTATACACATGAAATCGAACACGGTGTGGAAGACTGTAGAAAAGCTTCCCACCGTCTTTGCAGCGTTTGGGCTTCCCGAACAGATTGTGACGGATAATGGTCCTCAGTTTGTGTCTGACGAATTTGCAGTTTTCCTCAGATCCAATGCTGTGCAACACGTCAAGACACCTCCGTACCATCCTGCTTCGAATGGGGCAGCAGAGAGGCTCGTCCAGGCGGTAAAGAAGAACCTTGTACGCCAACTGCGAGACGAGAGGCGCTCAGGGCAAGCCCGGAGCATTCAACACCGGCTAGACCAGTTCCTCTTCACATACCGCCAGACGCCCAGTTCCAAGACAAAGTTTCCTGTCTTGGGCACTGCGCACGCGTCTCAGCAATTTGCACCCTGAATTAGACAAGCGGTCAGAGCCTACTCCATCTAGAGATCAAGACTAGGGACAGGAAAAGAATTGGAGGGAATTTCATGCAGGAGAACGGGTCCGGGTGAGAGGTATCCGACCAGGCAACCCGCGCTGGTTAGCAGGAACGATTGTTCGCCGTGTCAGCGTGGCATCTTACATAGTGAAAGTGGAAGGTCAGGAGTGATTCATGCATGCTGATGACAATGGTAATACAAGTACTCCTCTTACTCTACCCAGAACAGTGCGCGTTACTTGCACATCTCTAGTGCAACCTGGTCCAGCGACCCCTGAAGAAACGGAAGAAACTCCTACCGAGGTCCAGGAACCAACGTCGGAAACTACAGTTTCTTGCGCCGCTGAACGACAATCTCCTGAACCTCTGCCACGCCGAAGCACAAGGGTTCGGCGGCAGCCTGAAAGATATGGATATTAAAGAAAGTGAGGGAGAAGGAATGTTGTATCTAATAAAATGACAAAGCGCGGTGCCGTCACGACTGACGCACCGCAACTTGTGTGTATATATGGCCAAGCAATATGCTGGGTTCTAAGATTAAACTGTTCGCCACGAAACGTGTCATAGCTGCCTTCTTGTTCCCGAGCTACAACAGTAGGTATTCGTGTTAAAACGACACGACGTGAAAACACACAAAAGTGTGAAGTCAAGAGAGGGACCAGTTAAATCTCATGTAGACCATCACGCGCAACTGACTTATAGATATCGCTCCTTGCCTGGGAATGCAGAGAGAAGTATTTTAAGTGCGGTGCACATAAGGGGCTTGGGCTGTCGTACGCAGTCATCCTACGCTGTCAGAGCGTGGCGTAACGCAGGCAAAAACAAGTAAAGCATAGCAATCTATAGCATATTGAGCGCGCGCTCGCGCCATGAAGAAATCTTCTTGCTCCTGTTGTCGGAACGTCTTTAGATGATATTAAGTGCGGAACAGTTGAAGGGCCCCGGCTGTTGTATGATGTCATCACTTACGTAGCACAGGCAAAACCACGTATAAAAATAGAAAAACAGGAGGCACGTAAAAAATAGAAAGAGAAAAAAAAGTAGGGAAGAAAATTAGAAACAACAAGAAAGCGAAAGAAATGGATAAACATAGAGGAAGAAATATTAGAAATGGAGAAAAATACAGAAAAAAAAACACGAAAACAAAGAAAGAGAAAGACAGAGGGGAGGAAAGAAAGAGAAAACAGGAGAGAAACAAAGAAGTCTGCCAAGCTCCGCACTTCCTTTATGTTTGGCACTTGTGCGAAGCAGCGTTTTTTTTTTTGTGCTTTCTTTTCAGCCGCTGTACGAGTTTTAGGTTAGCGGCGTTCGGGATGTCTTGTGTCCGCGTTTGCATGCCCTGTCTTTTTCAGGCCTTAAAAACACCCTCCGAAGATATAAAATCGAGCGCGTTATTCTCTCTTGGCGTTTCTTGTTTATTTGACGCTCTTAGTGACACCAGAACGGTGATTCACGTGACATGATTGGGGGCACATATACCGATTGGCCCATATACGAGAGATACCAGTTGTGAATTTTCTCCTACCCTGCTCGTTCATGCCATTCGCCCACCCCATATTCATCACCTCGTATTTTTATCGTGCGCGATGAAGTGATTTCGTTCTATTTTGGGAGTTTCCGATTGCGCAAGCAGAAATAACGGAGTATGAACGACATCCTCGAAACCATGATGGGCTCAACGCTTAGCGCTCACATTCTACACGTGCCTTTATGAAGAACTAGCTGTCGAGGAGATATTGCCATCAAAAATTGTAGTGAAGGCGTAAACGAAAGTGATGGAAGAGGCGCCGGATTATTTGATTCTTCCAACGGAGAAGCTCTTTACAGCGAAGACGGTGAAGCTCTCCAGTAAAAAGGCCAGCCCATTTCCATTTTTTGTGTATTTGTGGATAGCGAGACGAATTATACGGACACTCTGTGCAGGTTTCCCTCGTCGCCGCCATGTTCTCTATCAAGTCGAAATCGATATATATTTTTTACGCGCATCGTATGCTTACCTGCAAAAAAAAATACACCATCTCCCGCTAAAGGGAACCATGTGTAGATGTGAAGCAGCGGGCGCTAACGCTTACACTGGCGGCGGCGTTGACGCTGGCGCTCATCGCAGCGTTGCGCAGGAGAGAAAACTGGGCAGGCGCAAAGCAGGCAGTGATGGAGCAGTTTTTCCTACTAGAACATGCCAATCGCTGCTAATGGGCAATGAGAGACAGAAGACTCCGCCTGGACACAGAGACCCGCACTCCGCTTTTAGTTAACGCGCACGCTGCGAATTTTTATTGTTCAACAACGCACAGGAGAAATCTCCCACCGGCACCACCTTGGAGGTCAAGATCCATTGCTATATATACGGGATGGCCAGTGAACGGTTGTGCAGCGCGAGCAGTCGGTTTTTTCAACCAAGAAACTCGCTAGCAGACGCTGCCTGCGTCGGCGTCGCGGGGCGAGAGAGGGAGGAGCGTAGGAGAGGAGAGAGAGGGGGTGACAAGCATGCGCAGTTGGAGTGTGAACGCCGTGGGCAGGGATGCGTAGAGGAGAGAGGGGGGAGCGTAGGAGAGGAGAGAGAGGGGGGGACGCGCATGCGCAGGGGGGAGTTAGACGCCGCGGGCAGGGATGGAGAGAGGGGGGAGTGTAAGAGGGGAGAGAGGAAGGGAGGCGCATGCGCAGTGTGGGTGTGGTTGCCGCGGGGAGGGATGCCTAGATGAGAGAGAGGGGGAGAGGAGGTTTTTTATTTTTATTTTTTTTAACTGTTTACGCATGCGCAGTATGGGTGGGCACGCGGCACACCACCACCACCACCACCACCACCGGATTAAGCTTCGCCATAAGATGCTTCACATCTAAAAAAGCTCGCGAGTGCTATCGAGGAACACGCCTGAAGTATAGGTGAAACAAGCCGCAAAT
>JALIZH010014218.1:0-86557 GCA_030522465.1 Rhipicephalus appendiculatus | reverse complement strand
AGTTTCGCGACGAAAGCGTAGAGAAGCGTAAAATCACAGTTTCGCTGCGAAGGCGATCCAATGAATGCGATAGCAACAAATTGAAATGTTACACAAAGTAAGGCTGGTAGCTAACGTTTTTAGATCCAATCTCACGTAACTCTACAAAACGCTGGTTTAAACGAATACTGCCGGTTCAGGGAATGACACTGCTTCCATGCTATCTCTCCTCTCAACGCGAAGTAAGCTGAGAGCACAGCACGTATACGAGCCGCCTACTGATTTCTTTCGAGATAGCATGCGCCAGCTCCAGTGACTGCGCCCTTATGATTAAAGTTTGCAGCTGCTCCTCGAGCGGCGCCGAACCAGCCCATCCACTCTGCGCGAGGAATAAACGATGGCAGGCCTCGTACGGGGGGGCGATGTCACCGCATGCGCCTTCCATGCGCCGGAGATGGCCGGCTCATGACACCTCTGCTTCAGCCGCGTTCGTCCTCAACGCTTTCGTGCTTCTACTGGCGCGTAGAGCAAACGATGCCGGAGACGATGTTATTCATTTTGATTTTGTGCAAAACATGATAGTGACACCGACGGAATAAGCGTGCCGAAAGTATCCGTATAATTGGTATCGCAATAAAACACATAGGACGAGATGTGCCTGTTTTTTTTATATTTGAGCTAGAACAAGTACATCTTTACATGAGTCACATTTTTTTTGATGACTTTGTTTGAAATAAATTATTCTTCAGCGTTCAGTTCGATAAACACCTCTGATATTCATAATGTGCATTATTTTGTCTTTTCTTTCAGATAGTTCCTGAACCGAAGCTGCGCAGCGAACGCTGGTTGAGCACTTCACTGCCGCCGCACCGCTGGCAAGAGCCTCTTGCCGAAAAGTTCTCACCAGAGTACCACGTGAACAACTTTGTATCGCCAGTGTTTTTCTTCGAAGCTCTGCAACGCGTTCCCAAGGACGCTATCTTGATCGAGGTTGCACCCCATTGCCTTCTGCAGGTGAGCGAACACTTAACTTATAACAGGGGTAACCTCTTTCACTCCCGTACGTTTAGAAATGGACTCGCTAATGCTTATACGGGGTGTTTTTTAGACAATATATATTTGTATCGAAAATACTATGCGGCCCGGTTGGCAACTGCTCCCCTTGAGGGACTATTGCCATGTGGTATGTCTCACCACGGGGCTTTTTCTCTTTAGATTGCTTAGATGTGTCGTGCTGCCGCAACCGCTGTACAAGTGACCAGAGCTTAGATCAGCTGCGAAAACTAAGCTTTTTTTCTTCCCCTATTTTCCCTGCAGAAAATACAGTGCATTTTCTGCAGCGAAAATAAAATTTCATTGATTTATTTATTGACACGAGTGCCTAGAAAAAAGCTTGAAAGATTGTTTTTAGAAGTACTAGTGGTAATGAAGCTAAACCTACTGACCGAATATCTAAATTATCATTTCAATATCTCGATAAGAAATATGGTTTAGGAGAACTTTTTCTTGGGCTAGTTGGTACACGTTCATAATAGAATTTTAAGGCGCAAATGAGGACGTACACAAGATAGAACACAGGCGCTCTGTCCTGTGTTCTATCTTGTGTCCGTCCTCATTTGCGCCTTAAAATTATATTATGCTTGATAAGAAAAAAACGATGCTATGAACTAATGGACATTCTCACTGCGTTCCCTTGTTGAGAAGTGCATATTCGTCCCAGCACGACGCCACTAAGATGATGACTGTATGCTTGAGCTTGCGCTTTGGTAATAATTGCTGCTGCTGGCACAAGGAACAGTGGTTTGATACCCGCTGCCAATTGTGTATTTCCAGAAATGTAATGGAAAAGGCTTTTGCTTTTAGAGTGCACATTACTGAACCTTCTGTTTCCTGTTTAAGTCCAGTTGACAATCAGGCCAAGGCAAGCATAGATGACGTTGATTTCTGTTTTTAGTTGTTGCAGAGTAATTATCACACAAAAAAAAGAAATGAATTATAGTCGAGCAAAAAAGCACCCTTTTTGTGGAGGGAGCAGAACCCAAGAACTTTCGAATTAGGCGGCCAGTGGTCTCCCATTCGAGTTACGAAGAAAGGCGATCCCCCATCCACTTTTCTGGGTAGTTTTGCTCTTCTAATACTTTGGAGTGTTAGGCAGTGCCATTCACAGTCAAGGCGGCGAGCGTATAACACTCTTTTAAATGCGAATGCATTTCATAGTCGGGCTATGTCAGGCATCCGGCGTCGTGCGGCGTTGGCGTTGTCCGCGGCAGGTGTTATCTCTCCGCTCTCACTCCCTCTCCCATAGCAACAGCTGCGGGCGCGCGCGCTTATCCTCGCCCCTAGCCACCGGAGCAGGTGGTGCGGGCGGAGTAGCGGAGAGTGAGTGGAGAGGAGGAGCGCGCTCTGACGCGTGAGGGCGCTCGCATCGCAGGGAGCTGGGCGGAGCTATATATATATATATAAAAAAAGCAAAAAAAAGCAAAAAAAAAAAGCAGGCGCTGCGCCGTGCTCCCGACCGGGCTGCAGAAATTAGGCGCCTTTTCCTTCTTCGAACCACAACCACCACATATAAATGGAGTGAAGCGCGCGCGAAATGCATTCGCATTTCCTCACGATTCCCTTCGGGGAGGTGGGGGGCATTTTTGCTAAAGGGCCTAACGTGGCACGTGGTCTTTACGTATCCAAGATATAAAGTCTGCCTTGACGATGTCCTCTCTATGAACGAACATAGGTTGTGGTTTCGGGCCTCGCCGACTAAAGGGTTGGTTTTTTTTTTCGTTCACTTCAAGTCAGTTGAATTTAAGTGATCATTACTACACTACTGCTGAAAAATTGAGGCAGATTCGCACTCACGGTACCAAGCCTTAAGGAACAGTGCAGCTGGGCGGTCTTCATTAACGTACCAGCCAAGCTAAGCCTTGATATAGCCAGTCAAGCCTAGATATAGCCACTTGAACGCAGAGTGGGGCCGTTAAGCCTAGGAAAGTCAATTTTAGGCTCTCTCTCTCTTTGTCACTGTCTAGTTCTTTCTATTTCTTTGTTTTCTTCTCTCACTTTTTCTCTTCTTTCCCTGATGCTCTTTCTTTCTCTATTCGGTGCTTTTTTTCTCTATATTTTTCCTGTTATCTCACCCATAGCAATGCAATCATACGGTTCCCATAAATGGTTGTTCTGCTGGCGTGCCTGGATACCGGTGCCCGGGTTTAAATTCTGCTTCGCCAAGAACTTTCATTTCGTTTTACAGTAAAAGGTTGGTAATTCAGATTTCATGGGACCGGGAAATCGAATTATCGAATGACGAATTATCGAAAGTATCATGAAAACAATGAAGAAGTGTCTGTTGCATCAATGCATTTTCATTTCCTCGATGGATACGTAAATCCAGCACTTATTTTGTATAAGAGCAGTGAAAGTCCGCAGTTTTCGTTTTCGCAATTCTGGATTTCACAGTGCGACTGCACCTGAGTACCCCCCACGCCTGAAGCCGAAACGTGCTCCGAACCCATACCCTATTATATATATACCGGCATGTTGAACGTAATAAAATTTAGTTGAAGTGTAGCGTTCCTGCGTGTTCCTTCGTTTCGCCCTCTCTTCCTTTTACGCTAGTAGGCATGTCCTATATGCGAATTTCTAATGTAAGTCAATGCAAAGAAAAAGACAAAATACACCTTGCACTTCTCGCTTGCAGGCTGCCACATTTTACTGTGTAAATGATATACACGGCTTTATTGTTTCCATTGCTTGCAGTCGGTTTTGAGACGCACCGTTGGGGCTGACGCGGCTTGCCTTGGATTGATGAAGCGCGATGTGGACAACGTGAACTTCTTTCTGAACTCCTTGGGCCAACTGCATACGTTGGGTGTAAAGTTTGACCCGTCTCCTCTGTATCCGCCCGTACCCCTACCTGTACCGCGTGGCACTCCGAACATCGGCCATCTCGTCAGCTGGGACCACTCCCAGCAGTGGAACGTTGCCAAAGTGGAGCGATTTTCCTACACTGGCCCAGGTGATACCTCTTTTCTTTCGATATGGTGTCACCACCAACAACAATTCAAAATGTTTTCAACATACGCACATCATGAAGCCTTTTGTAGTTACAGGAGTCGCAGTTAATATAAACGAGCTACCTTAAAAAAATGTGAGTGGTTAAATAAAATAACGCTAATATTTAACTGTCTGAGACACCGTGACACCTCTGCAACTACAGTAATGCCGGCATCATTGTGGTGGCTCCGCCGAATAGGTTCCCAGCGATACGTTTCAGCTCGTCTGAACACTAGTGGAAAACCCGCATTGATGCATGACGCATGACGAGTTACTGTGTGGAATCTCTCGAAAAGTTGCAGCTAGGAATCGAATAGCGTAGTCCTGTATGATGAACTTGCGTACCAGGCAATCGCTATTGATAACCATGAATATTTCTTCAATATGTTACATATACTGAATATCCACTTTTGAACTTAAATGAACGGAAATTCGGTGGAAATGTGGTTATATTTAATCTGCCACGGCCATAATATAAACACAAAACTTGAGAGTTACTCAGTTGAGGCGAGTTGTCACTCGTCATGGCATACAGAACTGGATTTACACTGATAATAATAATAACTTTGAGGGTTTACCATCCCGAAACTATGACATAATTACGACAAACGCCGTAGTGGAGGGCTCCGGAAATTTCGACCACCTGGGGTTCTTTAACGTGCACCTAAATCTAAGTACACGGGCCTAAACTACTTTCGCCTCCAACGCAAATGCGGTCGCTATTGTATTTAACATGTATTGAACACCACCTTTAAACACGTGAGCTCGTTTTGGAAAGGCAGAACTTTTTTGCGAGCTGCCAGCATGGTTTTTGGCGGCGCCTGTCGACTTTGAAGCCACTGCTTGATATTAGGAACGAATTTATCGAAACGCTGGACAAAGTTGGTCAAATGCAGCCTTTTCAATTTCCAAAAAGCCTTCTACCGTGTACCCCATTCTAATTTAATGACAAATCTAAGGAACATTTTAAACAACAATCAATTTGTTAAGTGGCCTGACTCTTGTCTAACTGCTATCAACACGTCCAAATCGCAAAATCGAAGTCTAAAACTGCACCAGTGCTTTCCGCGCTACCTCAGTGCCGGGTGCTTGAGCCCCTTCTTTTTATTATTTATCTGAATGACTTGGCCACCGTCTGTCCTGTACGCAGACGTTTTTCGCGGACGACTGCATCGCTTATCACAATATTGAGGCTATCGAAGATCAAGCCGTCCTAAACAACTATTTAATGGCATAACTAATTGGTGTCATACGTGACAGACGACCTGCTCCGTGAAATGCGCTCATATGTGAATAGAACGTAAAAACAAAACCACTTCCCTACGCATATAATGTGAACAATGACCTTATCACTCGTGTTGATCAGTTTAAACGCAAGGGTTGAACTAATGACTACAACGAATTGGAACACGCACATTAAAACTATTGTCTCCAGAGCCTCAAAACAGCTCCGGTTGCTCAGATAGCTTTAAAAAATTGGAGGACGCCTGAGCTCCGCCTTCAAAAGCAGATCGCGATAGCGTAATCGGGCATCGTGCGCATCGCCTTCTGAATTGCTAGTTTGCTTAGGTTCTCGGTGCAGACCTCAGCGGCGCCGTAAGGAAACGTACGACTGTGCGCGTAACATTGGACGTTTCAAAGTATCATTGAATACCTATTGCAAGCAAAGTTGTTAAGTGCCCACTACGCCGTAATGATTCCTTTTGCGAATCAGCGAAGGGCCCACTACTCATCCGTAGCGCAAAACGCGAACCTACGCAACCGTTCACTTCGCTGATGGTTCTGCTGCTGATGCTGATTAAATATGACTGGTTCTTTGAAATTGGTGGGCCTTTAAAACATTCGCTCGTTGCTCAATTCACATATTGTCACGTGCGTTTCTCATGTTCACTTTGCTCTATTCGGTTTTCGCCCTCAAAGGCTGTCAGCAATGCTCAGCGCAAACCGCGCCTCATCGTTCTAGAAGCTTCGCGACCATTGTAGATCGTTTTGTTAAAATTGCGCACAAGCCGCGAACACTCGAGCTTATTCCAGAGCTCGCACGACAACCAGTGATAAGACTGGAATATTCTATGACACGCGTATAAATTCCCACGCGCTTCACCGCTTGTCAGTTTATCGACGGCCGACGCTCTGTTCGCCGCTATCAGTGCCAGCGTGTATTGCTGTAATCTTACTCTCCGTTTACCGGCCACAAGTTCGGTCTATAAAACAGTTTCATCTCGGACACGTCGCCTGCTGCCTTCGTCGACGTCACACCCACGTGACATCTGGTGGAGGTGCTGCTTCTTTCATGTACCGGACGCCCCCGTCAAGCCGTGAACCCAGGGCCAGTCGTGAAGAAGACGTCGACGACAACCCCGAACAGCGAACAAGCCGCAGGCAACTAGGTCTACCGCCAGAGTACGGGCTTCTACCTGAAAAGACCCGGCAGACCAAGACCCTGACCTCGACCGCAGCGACGATGACAGCCCCTGTGCCGTCTGCGCCCATCCTGCTGCGGCAACCCAAGGAACCACCGACCTTCCGCGGTTCAGCACTTGAAGACCCGGAAAGCTGGCTCGAGGCATACGACCGAGTCGCCGTTTTCAATGCCTGGACCAGCGAAGACAAGCTTAGACATCTGTACTTCGCCTTGCAAGACGCCGCTCGTAGCTGGTTCGAGAACCAAGAGCGAACCCTGACAACATGGGACATATTTCGCTCCAGGTTCCTTGCTACTTTCACGAGCGTCATCCGCAAGGAGAGGGCCGAAGCGCTGCTTGAAACCCGTTCGCATCTCCCAAACGAATCCGTGGCGCCCTTCACGGAAGAGATGACCAGGCTTTTCCGCCACGCCGACCCCGAAATGCCCGAAGACAAGAAAGTTCGCTTCCTAATGCGAGGAGTAAAGCAAGGAACTCTTCGCGGGACTAATGCGGAACCCACCGAGCACTGTCGAGGAAATCGTCTCCGAAGCGACGACGATTGAAAAGACACTGGAGATGCGCACCCGCAATTCAATCGCCGCTCCTCGCCAGGGTACACAGACGTTCAATCCCTCTGCTCCGACGACCTACGCGAAACGATCCGAGCGATCGTTCGGGAGGAACTGCGCAAGCTCTCGCCCTCGCCGCAGCCTCAAGTGGACTCAATCGCTGACATTGTTCGTGATGAAGTCCAGCAAGCGTTGGGAATTCCCGAACAACCACAGCCCCAGCCGCAGGTCTTGAGTTACGCTGCTGAAGCCCGACGCTACGCACCTTCTCCACGCCCCCCGTCAGGACGCCGCACAGCAGCACTACCGTCGCCAGACGCCGCCGCCGCTACCATCACCGCCATATCTCCCGCCTGCCGGCCAGCGGTACACGCCGAGGAAGACCGACATCTGGCGAGCCCCCCGACCACCGTCCACTCTGCTACCATTGCGGAGAAGCCGGCCACACGTACCGCCGATGCCAGTACCGACAGATGGGGCTACGCGGATTCGCCGTCAACGCGCCGCGTCCGCAGCCAGGCGAACGGCCTCGCGACATGGACGACTACCTCACCGGAACACAGTGGCAAGAACGAAGACCTTCCTGCTCGCCGTCGCCCGGCCGCTACATGTCACCGCATCGCCGGCAGTACACTGGCCCAAACCGGGGCCGGTCGCCTAGCCCGTATCCGGGAAACTAAGGGCAGCAACCGATGGAAGTGCGGTTGCTGTACGACGAAATGCCGAAGATCCTCCGCGGCCGCCGACGACGACAACGCGACGAAACCTACAGAACACGACGCAGAAGCAGACGTAACCCTGCCGACGAAACGTCGCGGACCGACAAAGACGTGACGACGCAACAAGGAAGCCGCGCAACAAAGCGACGTAGCCGTGATCCAACGCCGCGACCCAACCGCAACGCACGACGACGAACCAGTGACCTCGACGTAATATTCGACGGCCACAACGTCACCGCTCTCGTCGACACTGGAGCCAACTATTCCGTCGTCAGTGGGCCTTTCGCGACGAAGTTGAAGAAAGTGAAGACTGCTTGGCAATGCCCATGAAATCCGGACCGCTGGGGGTCATCTAATAACGCCGGCCGGTGTTTGCACAGCAAGAGTCACCATCAATAACCGGACTTATCCCGCCAGCTTTCTAATCCTACAGCACTGCTCCAGGGATGTGATACTTGGGATGGACTTGCTGAGCAAACACGGCGCCGTCATCGACCTAAGGTCTGAGTCGATAACACAACCTCGCAAAAAGCGCTGCCTACCCAGACGACGCCAGGGAACCATGCATTGAACGTGTTAGAAGAGCACATCACCGTTCCGCCTCTCTCCAGCGTCATCATTGCCGTCGGCACCGAAAAACCCGCAGATTTCGAAGGCGTCATCGAGGGGGATCAGCACCTGCTTGTAAACCGTCATATTTGCATCGCACGAGGCGTCGCCGAGTTGCGTGAAGGAAAGCAACAGTGATGCTTACGAACTTCAGCAACGAATACAAGCACGTGAGAAAAGGCACGACGGTCGCCTACATCGAAGAAATTGTGGAAGCCAGCAACGCCCTCGCCCTCGCCGAATCAACCGAACATGCTACGACGAATCCAGGTCCGCAACAAGATTTCGACGTCAATCCGAGCCTTTCGACGCATAAGCAAGAACAGCTGAAAGCACTGATCCTGCAATACAAGGATTGCTTTTCATCGTCTTCAAGAATTCGGCAGACACCAGTCGCAAAACATCGCATCATAACCGAAGAAAGCGCCAGGCCACTTCGTCAGAGCCCGTACAGAGTTTCGTCGCGAGAACGCGAGGCCATAAAGAAACAAGTCGACGAAATGCTACGCGACGACATCGTCCAGCCTTCAAAGAGCCCGTGGGCGTCACCCGTGGTGTTAGTGAAGAAAAACGACAGAACCCTACGCTTCTGCCTCGATTGTCGCCGCCTGGACAAAATAACGAAGGAGGACGTGTACCCTCTCGCACGGATTGACGACACCCTGGATCGACTCCACAACGCGAGGTACTTTTCGTCGATGGACCTCAAGACCGGCTATTGGCAAATTGAAGTCGACGAGAGCGACCGAGAGAAGACCGCGTTTATAACACCACACGGCCTTTTCGAGTTCAAGGATCATGCCCTTCGGTCTTTGCTCGGCGCCTGCGACTTTCCAACGAGTTATGGATACAGTACTGGCAGTATTGAAGTGGCAGACTTGCCTGGTGTACCTGGACGACGTCATTGCGTTTGCTTCAAACTTCGACGAACACCTCCGGCGACTTGCCGCAGTACTTCAAGCAATCAAGACCTCCAGCCTCACCTTGAAGCCTGAAAAGTGCCGCTTCGCATACGAGGAGCTCTTGTTCTTGGGTCACATGATCAGCAAGTCCGGAGTACGCCCCGACCCTCAGAAGACAGCCGCCATCGCTACATTCCCGCCACCCGCCGACAAGAAGGCCGTCCGTCGATTTCTTGGCCTGTGCGCCTATTACAGGCGGTTCGTCAAAAAAAAATTGGCCGCGTATCTGCGTGCTTCGCTGCAAATGTCATCGAAAGACGATAGTCTTGTGCCGGCCGTACTACTATGTTTTGCCTTGCCTGAGACAGCCTAAAAAACACTAGGGTCTTTAGAATTGCGTACCTATGTATTTTCTAATAAAGAACACACGTCCTGACACTTACATATTAATGTTGTGCCTCAGGAATGCGTAGTATTTGCTTTTTAGATGTGAAGCATCTTATGGCGAAGCTTAATCCGGTGGTGGTGGTGGTGGTGGTGTGCGGCGTGACCACCCTTACTGCACATGCGCAAACCCTTTAAAAATAACAACAAAAAACCTCCTCTCCCTCCCTCTCTCACCTCTGGGCATTCCTCCCCGCGGCAACCACACCCTCACTACGCATGCGCGTACCCCCTCTCTCTCCTCTCCTACGCTCCCCCCTCTCTCCTCTAGGCATCCCTGCCCGCGGCGTCCACACTCCCACTGCTCATGCGCGTTCCCCCCCTCTCTCTCCTCTCCTACGCTCCCCCCTCCTCCATCGCCTCGCGACGCCGACGCAGGCAGCGTCTGCTAGCGAGTTTCTTGGTTGAAAAAACCGACTGCTCGCGCTGCACAACCGTTCACTGGCCACCCCGTATATATGGCAATGGATCTTGACCTCCAAGGTCGTGCCGGTGGGAGATTTCTCCTGTGCGTTGTTGAACAATAAAAATTCGCAGCGTGCGCGTTAACTAAAAAGCGGAGTGCGGGTCTCTGTGTCCAGTCGGAGTCTTCTGTCTCTCATTGCCCATTAGCAGCGATTGGCATGTTCCAGTAGGAAACACTGCTCCATCACTGCCTGCTTTGCGCCTCCCCAGTTTTCTCTCCTGCGCAACGCTGCGATGAGCGCCAGCGTCAACGCCACCGTCAGTGTAAGCGTTAGCGCCCGCTGCTTCACATCTACACATGGTTCCCTTTAGCGGGAGATGGTGTGATTTTTGATCGAATATGTTCACAAATATGAACGCGAACACCAGTTCAAGATGGCTGGGCGTTCAGAAAGAAGCTAAACTTTGGCCGAGAAGCTGAATCGGGTTACCGACAGACAAACAGACAGGACAGACATACAGACCAAAATTTTTGCGTTTAAGTATCCCAAGAAAGACTATCGTCTTTAAAATTTTGCCCGCATCGCCGAGCCACTCACTAACCTGACCAGAGCCGACGTCGAGTTCAAGTGGGAAACGCCGCAAGAGGAAGCATTTCAAGAACTAAAACGACGCCTGCAAACGCGTCCGTTACTTGCGCATTTCGACGAACACGCCGAAACAGAAGTGCACACCGACGCAAGCAGCGTGGGACTCGGCGTCGTCCTTGTGCAGAGGACGGACGGACTGGAAAGGGTTATCAGTTATGCTAGCCGGTCGCTATCCAAGGCCAGAGGCCAACTATTCCACAACAGAAAAGGAGTGCCTCGCCATCATCTGGGCAACGTCAAAGTTTCGCCCCTATCTCTACGGGAGGCACTTCAAAGTTGTGAGCGACCACCACGCCTTGTTTTGGCTAGCTAACTTGAAGGACCCTTCAGGTCGTCTCGCAAGATGGAGTCTAAGACTTCAAGAATTCCACAGTACTGTCGTTTACAAGTCCGGACGAAAGCACTCTGACGCCGACTGCCTGTCTCGCGCCCCCGTCGAGCCGCCACCCCAGGAACACCAGGATGACGACTACTTCTTGGGAGCCTTAAGCGCTGATGACTTCGCCGAACGACAGCGAGCCGATGCGGAACTCAAGGGCCTTCTGGAATACCTCGAGGGCAAGGCCACCGTTGTTCCAAAGGTGTTCAGACGAGGACTGGAGTCCTTTTTCTTGCGGAACGGCGTTCTCCTAAAGAAAAACTTCTCGCCACGTCGGGCCAACTACCTCCTCGCAGTACCTTCCGCGTTACGTCCAGAAGTTCTGGACGCTCTGCATGACGACCCGACGGCTGGACACCTTGGACTTTCCCGCACGCTAGCGAGGATACAAGAAAGGTAATACTGGCCTCGCCTCACTGCCGACGTCAACCACTACGTAAAGACTTGCCGAGATTGTCAGCGACGGAAGACACCTCCGACTAGGCCAGCTGGACTTCTGCAGCCCATCGAGCCGCCTCGCCGGCCGTTCCAACAAATCGGCAAGGACTTACTGGGGCCCTTCCTGACGTCGAATTCCGAAAACAAATGGATCGTCGTAGCTACTGACTACCTCACCCGCTACGCCGAGAGAAGGGCCCTGCCCAAAGGCAGCGTCGCCGAGGTAGCAAAGTTCTTCGTCGAGAACATCGTCCTGCGTCATGGCACGCCAGAGGTCCTGATTACTGACAGAGGTACGGCCTTTACCGCGAACCTAACTCAGGCGATCTTGGGATACAGCCACACAAGCCACCGCCGGACCAACACGTACCACCCGCAGACCAACGGCCTGACCGAGCGTCTAAATAAGACCATTGCCGACATGCTGGCCATGTACGTCGACGTGGAACACAAGACGTGGGACGCCATCCTTCCGTACGTGACCTTCGCATACAACACGGCCGTACAAGAAACGACGCAGTTGACGCCATACAAGTTGGTCTACGGACGGAGCCCGGCAACGAGGCTCGGAGCCATGTTACCAAACGTGACCGACGAGGAAAACATCGACGTGACCACCTACCTACAGCGCGCCGAAGAAGCACGACAGCTCGCCCGCCTACGGATCAAAAATCAGCAGAGGACTGACAGTCGCCGCTACAACCTTCGACAACGCCACACGGAATACCAACCCGCTGAGCGTGTATGGGTGTGGACGCCAATACGCCGACGGGGACTCAGTGAGAAGCATCTTCGAAGATACTTCGGACCGTACAGGGTACTTCGACGCCTCGGCGCACTCGACTACGAGGTTGTCCCTGACGGCATTACGAACTCTCAGCGCCGCCGTGCGCGACCTGAAGTCGTCCATGTCGTGCGCCTCAAGCCATATTACGCGCGTTAGTGAATTTGAGGACTGTATTTTTTGCTTTATTATTGTACTTTCTTTATTGCTGTTATTTATTGTTGCATGCATTGGCCACCTCCTCCCCCCCTCCCCCCCCCCCTCTGTTCTGTTTTAAGCATCGGGACGATGCTTTTTCAGAAAGGGGGCATTGTCACGCGCGTTTCTTATTTTCACTCTGCTCTATTCGGTTTTCGCCCTCAAAGGCTGTCAGCAATGCTCAGCGCAAACCGCGCCTCATCGTTCTAGAAGCTTCGCGACCATTGTAGATCGTTTTGTTAAAATTGCGCGCAAGACGCGAACACTCGAGCTTATTCCAGAGCTTGCACGACAACCAGTGATAAGACTGGAATATTCTATGACACGCGTATAAATTCCGACGCGCTTCACCGCTTGTCAGTTGATCGACGGCCGACGCTCTGTTCGCCGCTATCAGTGCTAGAATGTATTGCTGTAATCTTACTCTCCGTTTACCGGCCACAAGTTCGGCCTAACAAACAGTTTCATCTCGGACACGTCGCCCGCTCCCTTCGCCGACGTCACACCCACGTGACACGCCCAGCTGGCGCGATTCTACGCTACTGCCGCGCAATGTATGATGCATTTAGGAGACTCCTTCCACTACATGACAGGCATATAGCGTTTTTTAAATGCGAATGCATTTCTTAGTCGGGCTATGTCAGGCATCCGGCGTTGTGCGGCGTTGTCCGCGGCGGCGGCCGCGCGCCGGCAGGTGTTATCTCGCCGCTCTCACTCCCTCTAACATAGCAACAGCTGCGGGCGCGCGCGCTTATCCTCGCCCCTAGCAACCGGAGCATGTGGTGCGAGAGAGTGTAGGAGAGGGTAGGTGCAGTGCTTCGCCGCTCTTTCTCTCGCCGTTCGCTCTCTCTCCTCCCTGCGCCCCACTCTCCCGTCCGCTCGTATCTTTTTTTATTTTTTTATTATATATATATATATATATATATATATAATAAAAAAAATAAAAAAAGATAAAAAAGAAGAAGAAGAAAAATATATAAAAAATAAAACAAAAAAAAAAGAAAAGACAGGCGCTGCGCCGTGCTCCCGACCGGGCTGCAGAAATTAGGCGCGTTTTCATTCTTCGAACCAGAACCACCATATATAAATGGAGTGAAGCGCGCGCGAACTGCATTCGCATTTCCTCACGATTCCCTTCGGGGAGGGGGGGGGGGGGGGCATTTTTTCCAATGCATTTTCAACAAATCTCGTGGCTCAGTGGTAGAACCACTGCTTCCCACTCAGACGGCCTGGGTTCGATCCTCACTCGGACCCGGAAAATTTTTATTATTTATTTTATTCGCATCTTTCTCAATTTTTCGGTCACGGACAAGATGATGATTTTTCGCTCACAACCAATGTCGCCCAAGCCGACGCCGACACCGACGCCGGAATTTCTGCGAAACGAGCTCTTTAACGCTGTTGCGTTAAAACACTGCAACAACAATAAAAATTAGTTGCATAAACGTTCCTAATACGACGGTTACTTGAGTAGGCAGATGTAGTTTGGGATTCATACGCTAAACAGAATAATCACATAGAATGGATTCCGAGACAAGCATTTAAAACGTTTTATTTTCAATACATACCGTAGGCACGCGTCAGTATCGGGTCTTCACATGCAGTCCGGTCTTTGCACACTCGTATCATGGCGTAAGCTGTACCGTCTCACGATGCTGTTCAACATCATTAACTGCCAGAATAAACTACAATTTCAGGCATACATGCAATTTAACAGGTCGCAACAAGACCATCTTGGTAGCTAAATGCAGAACAAACGCGTACAATGGTTCCTTCATTCCGAGGACCATAGCCGAGGGAAACGCTCTGCCAAACGAGCCAGTGAACATGTAAACGTCTCAGTCTTTTCTATTGGCTATTGTTCCGTGCTTGTGATCACTGGGTGTGCTTTAATGCTTGAAAGCAATTTTGTAGTTACTTATTGTTCATTGTATTGGTCTTGTAATATGGTTAGTGTGCTTTGCTATTTGACATCTGTAAATTAATATTGATTGTTCATTGTATTATTACTGTTGGTGTTTATGTCTTCCGTTGTTATTCTGTCGTTATAACACGAATTTAACTTGTAACGAATGTAACATTCTCTACACTATAACCAATCCAGTCTAGGTGACCAAAAGGTTGCTTCCAGTTTCGAATAAAATAAATAAATGTTAATCAAACGACCGTGACAGCTCCGTACGTATGAACCATATTATCATGAGATATTTCTCATGAATTTCATGACCGATAATGTCGTGAGCTATAATTCCTCCTTGTCATACAAGCACAGCAAGTCATACACGTGTTTATATTTAGAAAGCTAAATAAATGACCACCATGGCACCAGAATTGCACTTTTCACATATGATTAACGCAGATAACCTGCGATCTATGAACGACAAATCATTCGTGTACTTCATATGCTACCCTACGTTATGCCCATTTTGGTAAATACCAAAACGGCCACGAGAGCCCAGAGACGTAGGTGGCTCGATAGATAGATAGATAGATAGATAGATAGATAGATAGATAGATAGATAGATAGATAGATAGATAGATAGATAGATAGATAGATAGATAGATAGATAGATAGATAGATAGATAGATAGATAGATAGATAGATAGATAGATAGATAGATAGATAGATAGATAGATAGATAGATAGATAGATAGATAGATAGATAGATAGATAGATCAAAGTACCCCTTAAGATCGCCAGGAAATATTACCCGTTTAATTCATATTCCCCTTGTTGCACAACGATCCTTAAATACTATATGGAAAATATACAAATCTATCCACCTCCACATTGCAAACTCAGCGCGGCGGAGGCGACCGTGCTACGAAGGCTACAGACGAACACTTACATAAATCTGCACACTCTCCATTCGTTCTACTCCACGGCGTATAGAGACTATGTCCGTGGTGTGAAGCCACACCAACGCTTTTTCACATCACGTGGGAGTGTCCAGGGCACAGAGAAGAGCACGACACAAATGGCCCATAAGACGAAGGGGAGGCGCTGCTGTCTAACCCGGCCTTAGATAATTAGCCAATACTGATCCGAAGAGCTGAAGGGATGGCTCGTGCGAGTCGGGCCTTGGAATAGGGGCACCACCCTCCCTGATAGACTACGCTCTTTCGGGAGCACTGGGCTTCTAGCCTGTCTGGTTTCTGCGTATAATGAAGTTTTTCAACTGCTACTGTTCTGGTATTGCAAGACTGAGAACGCTACACCCAACCTTTAATTACTAGGAGACCAATGGAAGAGGTCTTTTGTGCAGCTCTCTGAGGAAGTCGTCGAGGTTGACCTCGAAAACCTCGAGCGAGATGCGTACTTGGCTGGACATCAAATCCAAGGCAGGGTTGTGTTTCCGGCTACTGGCTACATAGTGATGGTCTGGAAGTCCTTGGCAAAGCGGTTCGGGAAGCCTTTTGAGGATCTGCCAGTAGTGCTAGAAGATTTGAAATTTCATCGGGTCGTCATCTTGCCTAGGACCGGTAAGTTAAGAATGTTTTTCTTTTGAGCGCGAGGGCAAACAGGTATAATACTGATTCATCCGAAGGAATGGGCGGAAACAAATATACTATATGCTACAAACGTCCGTCAAAATGGTAAAAACGGATTTAGGACAATATTTTTCAATAGCTCATTATGTTTGGGTATTGTAGAAACGTTTCACAATCTCCGATTTGACTTATATTTACAAAAAGTGATGTAACACATATGTATTCATATTGAAAAATGAGAACGACCTATAAAAAGGCAAGCCTTTTCGCCTGCATGCAAAAAGCAACAGGCATGAAAGTTACAGCGAAATGTGACGGGGAATGAAGGCTGAATGAATGTGAAGTCTAATGAATGTACATCGCTATCCTCTACGTATCTTCAGAAGAGCACAAGCACTTGTTTTGTCTCATGTGATATTGCCATTTCTCAAAAAAAAAATATCTGTAAATATTTTCTTGTGAGCAATGCCATTTTGTGAAAGAAACCTCCATTTTGACTAATAATACAAATAGTCAGCACGTGCTAATCAATCGGTGCGATAGCCGCCCGGGTAAGACTAAACCGTCAGGCGAATGCAAGTCGGAGGAGGGCTTGTTGAAAAAAAGCTCAATGATTAGGGCTTTAAAAAGTGCGTTTGTAAATTAGAATGATTGACTAGGTTATATTTAGTCAGCATTAAAATAGGACACTTGCTAGTAACTTCAAGCCGCATTAGTAAAGTGGTTTATTAGGCGAATACAGCGTGGGCAAGCAGTCAACGAGGCAATAGAAAAAACAAAATGTGCCGTTGGTGCCATATGCCGCAGTGAAGTAAGAACCTCACATCAACTAAATGGCAGCGTCAACAACAGTATCGCCGGCATGAACTACTGCTTTATTGTGGGTATTTGAAATGCAGCGAGGAAACCGTACGTATTTCTGCCGCAGCCCCACGAAGTAATACTAAAGGATCTTTGTTGCAGCACAACTACGGAGGTGCTGCATGGAGAAAAAGCTTAGTGACACCACGTACACTTGAATGATGTGTGGGCATTTGTTTTGCGCTTCTTCTCATCTGTGCATTATCATAATCATCATCATCCATTTGTCTCTCTGTCCTCATCGTCACCGAGTGTCATCACCATCATCATCGTGTGTGTGCGCGCTCTGTCTCAGGCTGCCTGTTCGCTGCCGAGTCCTCGGGCAGAATAAACGCCGTCTAATCCAAGACGTCATACGTGGTGGAGGTGAATTTTCGATCCCCGGTCCTCTACCAGCCCCCCTCTACTCCCTGGAGCTTCGTTCAGGCCGCCGCTTGCGACCGCTGTCCGCCAACATGCCGCAGAACGAGCCTGCCGGCGCTGCTGCCATCTCCAGCCCACCGTCGCAAGCCACGCCTCCTGTTTACGTACATGGACACCAGCGTGAGCCCCCCCTCTCTTCGCCGGTCTTCGCGGAGAAGACGTGGAGGACTGGCCTCGATGAATACGGTCGCGTGAGTGCTGCAAATCGGTGGGACGATACCGCCAAGCTGCGTTACGTCTCTTTCTATTTAAGCGGTGTCGCGAAGACGTGGTACTTCAACCACGTCATCGACTTACCCGACTGGGCTACCTTCGAGCAGCAGCTCCGCCATGTCTTTGGCACACCGGCCATTCGATCCGCAGTCGCGAAGAGAACTCTCGATACTCGCCAACAACATCATCCCGGTGAGTCGTACACGTCGTACATCGAGGACGTTCTTGCGCTCTGCCGACGTGTCAATTCGTCTATGCCGGAGTCGGACAAAGTACGCCATATTTTGAAGGGTATAGGTCCTGTTGCCTTTAATGCCCTCGCTGCACAGAACCCGGCTACCATTGCCGACGTCGTCGCAACATGTCAGCGCCTCGATGCCCTGGACTCCGTTCGTCTGCAATCAGACATTGGCCAACACCACTCCACGGCTCAAAGTCACCTCCATGACCTCATCAGGGACATCATACGCGAGGAATTGCAGTCCATGGGCTTCTCACCTCCTTCGCCATATTCTGCACAGTCTCCTGGAGTGGCCTTGCGCGACATCATCCGGGAGGAGATCACATCAATGGACCTGCCCTGCCCACGTCCAGTCACCCTCTTCTCGGCCCGTACCAACCTACGCGCAAGTTGCTGCCGCGCCTCCTAGCGACGCAACCATGACGTTGGCATCACCATCGTACGTGTCGGTCCCTGCCGCGCCTACCGTGAATTTCCATTCGGTACCGCCATGGCCCTTCATCAGCCCACCTGACCGCGCTCTCTCCAGGTACTGCGAATGCCTTCTACTCACCACCCTGGCGCTCGTTCCCGCCCAGTATGCTATTACTGCGGGTATCGTGGCCACATTTCTCGTTTCTGCCGCAAGCGCCAGCAAGACGAGCGTCGGGGTTACGACATGCGTGAACGGGATTTTACCTCTCCAGCTTCCTATCAAGGTCAGCGTTATTCATCCCCTCCGCACCGATCACCATCTCCGCCCGCATCTAGTGCACCACGGAGCAGCCGGAACTCAAGACGCCGCTCACTTTCGCCCTTTCGCCGCTCCTCCTCTCCACTTCGGCCTGCCTGATTCGTCACTGACAATCCCTCGGAAAACTATGTGATGCAGTTTCCGGAGGAAAAACTGCATTACAAATTAGGACTGATATTCCTCCATCAGGCCCCGTGCAACATGGTTTTTGTGGTAGTGGAAGGAGTACGCGTCAATGCTCTGGTGGACACGGGTGCGACATTTTCGGTTATGCGTGCTGAGTTGTGCCAACGTCTGAAGAAAGTGATGATGCCTTACGATGGACCCACGTTAGTTGCTGCCCAGGGGAACACCATTCGCCCTTCCGCTTTTTGTACTGCCCGTGTTTTTATCGATGGTATCCGCCACCACATCCAATTCGCTGTCCTGACCCACTGCTCTCACGAACTAATTTTAGGATGGGATTTTCTGTCTTCTGCTTCCGCGGCTATTTGTTGTGGACAACGCGTCGTCCACCTCGCTGACACCAACTACATGCTCGACGACGACTCCCACAAGCCACTTCGTCTGGTTGCTGCGGAAGATACCGAGTTACCACCGCATCAAGAGCAAATTGTGGCTATTACCTCTAAAGACATCGACCATGGCGATGTCTTGGTCTCACCATCATTTAGTTGCGTTGGTAAAGGCATTGTTCTCGCGTCCGGCGTGGTTCGTTTTCGCAATGGCTCTGCACTTGTCACTGCCGTGAATCCAACATCAGAGAGAATCCTACTTCCACAGAGCACCACGGTGGCCTGCGTTACCGATCCCGAGCCTGCGTGCGTCGTGCCACTTCAACCTGTTGCCTCCAACGACCTCCCTAGTGGTGAGCCTGCTTCTTCTTCCGCCTTCACTGCAGCCATCAGCAACGACTTGACAGCTTCACACACACAACATCTGCTCGCTTTGTTAAAGAAACACGCAAGTTCTTTCGATGTTTGCTCGTCGACGTTGGGCCGCACTACCACTACAACGCATTCGAATCCAGACAGTTAGGGACATCAATTGTACACCGCCGGCCCTACCGCGTGTCTCTTGCTGAGAGAAAAATTATAGAAGAAAATGTGGCTGACATGCTCAATCGGGAGGTAATTCGCCCCTCAGCTAGCCCTTGGTCGTCTCCTGTGGTTCTGGTTCGTAAAAAGGATGGCTCCGTGCGCTTTTGCGTTGATTACCGTGCACTCAATAAGATCACTCGCAAGGACGTGTACCCCATGCCACGCATTGACGACGCCCTCGATTCCCTACAAGGCGCGGAATACTTTTCAAGCCTCGACCTGCGTTCAGGGTACTGGCAAATTCCCATGCATGAAGACGACAAGGAGAAAACGGCATTCGCAACCCCCCGATGGGCTATACGAATTCAACGTGATGCCTTTCGGGCTGTGCAACGCGCCCGCGACTTTTGAGCGCATGATTGATACCGTGCTGCGCGACCTCAAATGGAAGACCTGCCTCTGCTACCTGGCCGACATTGTTATCTTTTCGTCAACGTTTGCTCAGCACCTGCAACGCTTAGATGAAGTTTTGACGTGCCTTGCCGGCGCTGGTCTCCAACTCAACACTAAAAAATGCCGTTTCGCCAGCAAAGCTATCAAGGTCTTGGGACACGTCGTGAGCAAAGACGGCATTCGGCCGGATCCGGACAAGATTACCGCGGTCCTTCGCTTTCCGCGCCCCGAAAGACCGAAGGAGTTGCAAAGTTTCCTTGGCCTCGCCTCCTATTTCCGTCGTTTTATACGGAACTTCGCCTCAATCGCTGCTCCACTACACCAGCTACTTGCTTCCAACGTGCCCTTTCTGTGGTCTGAGGAATGTCAAACGGCTTTCGACCGGTTGAAGGGCGCCCTCACGTCCGAACCTGTACTCTGCCATTTTGATGAGGCCGCACCGACTATCCTACATACGGACGCTAGCGGCCGCGGTATAGGTGCCGTTCTTCTGCAACGCGACACTTCTTCACAAGAGAGAGTGGTTGCATATGCCAGTCGAGTACTAACCGCTACCGAAAAAAACTATACCATAACTGAGCAGGAGTGCTTGGCTGTCGTTTGGTCAGTGCAGAAGTTCCGTCCCTATCTCCACGGCCGTCATTTCACAGTCGTTACGGACCACCACGCTTTGTGCTGGCTCTCCACTCTGAAGAACTTGTCAGGCCGCCTGGGTCGGTGGATCCTACGTCTGCAGGAGTATGACTTTGACATCATTTACAAGTCTGGCAGAAAACACCAAGATGCCGACGCTCTTTCCCGCTGCCCGCTTCCTTCTACCCAGCTCAGTGTCGGTCAGAGTTCGAGCGTCACCTCTACCGCAGCGCCCTCGCTCGCCTCGATAGACCAGCTATTCTCGGACGACAAGCACACATTTAGGTCCTGCCAGCTGTCTGATCCGTACTGTAGGCGTATTATGGACCACCTCGCTGCAGTTTCCCATCCACCTAACGCGCGACTTCGTCGTCAACTCTTGCAATTTAAGCTGGAGAATGGTGTTCTGTACCGCCACATTTACCACCCTGATGGTCAACACTGGGATTCTTGTGCTACCACGCTCTCTTCGAGTTCACGTGCTTAAAGCCTTCCACGACGATTTGACTGCCGGCCACCTTGGTTTTCAAAAAACTCACGACCGCATTCGAAGTCATTTCTACTGGCCTGGCATTTCTACTAGCGTAGCGCGGTACGTCGGTTCCTGCGTCCCATGCCAGCGCCGTAAAATCCTGACATCTGCACCTGCCGGGTCTCTGCAGCCAATTCCATGCCCCACAACGCCATTCGAGGTTGTAGGTATCGACCTTTACGGCCCTCTTCCCGTCACTTCTACTGGCAAACGATGGATAGTGACCGCCGTCGACCACCTCACACGCTACGCAGAGACAACCTCTGTGCCTACTGCCTCAGCTTCGGAAGTTGCCGACTTCGTTCTTCGCGCCATAATTCTCCGCCATGGGGGCTCCTCGCATATTGCTGAGCGATCGTGGAAGGGTGTTCCTGTCACAACTGTTGAATGAAGTACTGCGCGCTTCTGGAACAACTCACAAGACAGCTTCAAGCTACCACCCTCAGACCAATGGTCTCACCGAGAGATTCCATCGTACTCTTGCTAACATGATAGCCGTCTACATCAATCCGGACCACAAAAACTGGGATACCCTTCTTCCATTCCTCACCTTCGCTTACAACACGGCCGTTCAGCGCACAACCGGATATTCGCCGTTCTACCTCGTTTATGGACGTCCCCCTACTTCCTTTCTGGACGTGTCCTTCTTCAACAGTACTGTCAACTCGTCTCCGTCTTCCACCGAAGAATACATTTCAAGACTCGCCCAGTGTCGCCATCATGCTCAAATCAACACAGAAGCGAGACAACAAGACCGGAAGATCACTTATGACGCATCCCACCGCGATGTCTTCTTCCGACCCGGTGACGAGGTGCTGCTTTTCACACCTATTCGCACACCTGGCCTGTGTGACAAGTTCCAGCCACGCTTCATCGGGCCTTACATAGTTCTCGAGCAGACTTCGCCCGTTAATTATCGTGTGACACCACTTGTCCCAACAGACCGCCGTCACCGCAGCACAGAGATCGTGCACGTTTCTCGCATGAAGCCTTTTATGCGACGGTCCTTGTCACTTTGACTTGCGACGGCCAGGATGGCCGCTTCCATGTGGGGGAAATTAGTGTGGGCATTTGTTATGCGCTTCTTCTCATCTGTACATTATCATAATCATCATCATCCATTTGTCTCTCTGTCCTCATCGTCACCGAGTGTCATCACCATCATCATCGTGTGTGTGCGCGCTCTGTCTCAGGCTGCCTGTTCGCTGCCGAGTCCTCGGGCAGAATAAACGCCGTCTAATCCAAGACGTCATAGATGTCTTATTTCCAGAAAACTACGACACACGTACCTCCAAGAAACGAAATGATAGCTTTTCCTTTAATGAATGTCACCGATCAGCACTTTCTATTGGCCGCGACAATCATGTCTTGCACCTCCGCATATCTCACCGTGAACGCTTTCACTAATTAAATTCTTTTAGGAATGACGGGAACGAAATCCCACTCACGAGAGCTTACATAGATCGACAAATTCCTTCCTCGGAGTTTCATTCATGCATCTGGGAATTTACTCGCCGTAGTGTTTCTCAAATTTCTCTGTGTTTGATAGGTGACATATCTTTTCTTACGAAGAAACTTTTTCGGACTATAACTTAAATGCGTTTCTTATGGCACTGTCTGTCTGCTGTGTGTTCAAGCACTTGTTGCTCTGCGCCCAAAAGTTTTTCATGACGAGGTACAGACAAACGTAAATGAGTACTCTACACATCAAGCCGCAACACTCGAGGCCAAGATGCTTGTTGGAGATGGTAAACCTGCTACTAGAACCTTCCCTATTCTCCGCTTCGACCAATATACTTTGAAAGACCCACGTACTCGGCAACAAATTAATCTGGAACATCATGCTCACAACGTTCCCAGTTACATTTCCTTCTTCAACTACAGCTAAAACTCGATCTAAAGAAACTCTATTTTACGAAGTTCCCGATGTAACGAAGAAACTTCAATTCACCGTCGGTCCGTCGGGTAGCTATAAAGTTTTATGCTAACATTAATCCGAACTAACGAAACAAGCTCGGCACCAAATCCCATTTCACGAAGCTTTGCTTAATTAAATGAGTAAAAACCCTCCGATTTCTTTCTATTTGGAGGCAGACGAATTCTTCGAGCGTGCGCTCTAACGCTACCGCTGTTAAACATCAGCAAAAGCCTTAGTCATGACCCTAGTTTTTATTCTGACGGACCTGCAGATCAGCCTACGCCCTTAAAAACAAACCCGACAGTATGTAGCGTAGAGTTTATTAACTCTATGGTATGTAGCATGGAGGAAGAAACACTAAGGAGAGGCCCTGACGTCACATTCGGGAAGCCTCCACCTCGAAAACACCGGCATTGCCTCCTAGCGAAGGAGCAGCTAACCATTTTGCGATTTCATTCGCGTCGTTTGCAAGCGCATGCGCGCACCGAGCGAGTTGGCGAGTTGCGGAACTTTCGCAGCCCCCCCCCCCCCCCTTTTTTTTTCTTCGTCGTGCAAGCGGCGCAATCGGTTCAGTCGTGCTGCTTCTTCTGTGTGTGTTTTTTGGAAGGCTACGCAATGCCTAGCTGTTGCGTATACCTCGTGCAAATCGCGTGCACTGCGGAAAGTACCGGGTGTCACTTTTCATGTGTACGTACGATCGCTTCAATGCTGATCACTATTGCATGGTATTTGCATGCGAAGCTCTCAGATGTGCGCTCTGTTGGTTATTACGCATTGTGTCAAGTCAGAACACACGTGAACTTCTGTTTTTGGCGTCTGACGCTCCGTACATAACATGCACCGTAGGCATCGTATCGCGTTTTTTGAGGCTCTGTCAATTCATACGGAAGGGCAATAAACTTTTGTGGTCGTTATCGAACCTACGTGCGGCATGCATTGCGCAGTGTGTGCGCGCTGCATGGTAGTACTTGTGTTCTCACTGGAATTGCAAACTTTACGTGCACAATCGCGTATACAATACGGAGGTGTCCTCTTTTCGACGTAAACTTTCGCCAAATACCAAGTTGGCGTTGCGCCGAATAGAAAAAAAGACCTAACATCCAGCAGAACGCGTAGGTCACTGCCAGGTGAGTTCGAACACAACGATGCAGGGGCTGAGTGTTTTTGATTACGGCCACGTACCGGTACTTTCTGTACTGTTGCACAAAAACGCTCCTCGAAGAATTTCAGCATGCAGCGCTCGGGCCTTCCACGCCCGAACAGCCTGGTAAACGTGTGCTTGCAGCATTTTACTGCTTACAAACAGCACGAAACGCGCTAGGTTTACGTCGGGACAACTTTAGTGCCGGGTACCCCAGGCTGCCTGCGTGCGCACGCTCTCGCGTTCCTTTGTACGCACCGCGCACCCTTGGAGAACACAAAGGAACGCAAGGGCTCACGTACGCAAGCCGCTTGGGGCCCCAGCACTAAAACTCTCTAACAAATCTGCGCAGAAGCGAACCAGCGTGGAGAGCACGCCGCGGGATGTCCGCTGTTTTGTTTCCCCATAAATTTGACGTCACTTCCGCCCCACTTTTCGAAATGCATTGGGATACGACAGGGCCTCTCCTGTTTATTTCTTCCTCCATGGTATGTAGGGCTCCTATGTATGAGACGGCGATAGCGGTCGCTGTGGTTTATTATCTGTGTGAATGCTCTTGCAAGAACGCAATTGGGACTGCTTTCGTCATGTCATGATTGATTTATGTGACAGATGGCACTGATCACTAGAGGCCGGATTTTTAGGCACTAAAAATCGTGTTTTAGGCGCCAAAAATAGGCAGGAAAAACGCAGTTTTAGGCCCCCAAAATCGTAAATATAGGCACAATAAATTTTTACAAAAACTCAAATTTTCGAATAAGGACGTGCGCGACTTGGTCTACGACAGGAAAGCAAAGAAATGTTATATTTTATGATTGTACAAAGGCGTTAATGATTTAACATAGCCATGCAATGGTCCCTTTTCGGGCACGGTTTCCAGAACACGGTCTCTCCTTTTATTGTCCAGAATGGTAAGTTAAGTGTCCACCATCGAATAAACACGCTCCTGGGTCTGCTTCTATTCGGCATGGCTGGGAAGGGCAGCACAGGATTCAATAGCCAGACCGCTAAAAGGCCAGAAGGGTCTGTTAGCCTCGTATTAGCCGGATCTAATAGCGCAGGGTCAATTTGTCCTCTTTGTGTGAACACCATAAAGGGCCCCTTACCAGGTTTGAGCGTTTTGAGCTAGAAGTGTAATGCATGCACTACGCTAACGATCACGTCTGCCGAGATTTGCAACGCTACGCTCCCCGGAAGGAGGTGAAATGTCAGACTGAATGCCTCGTGCCCTTTATCTCACCGGCGCGCGCACCAATGTGGGGAAGGTGAAGTTCAACAAGGAATGCTCCTGTGAATGCCACAGTAGTACATGAAACTGTGAGAATTATTCTAGGCTACATGTGTAATTTGTGCAATCTGTTGCTTGAACAGAAGAATGAAAGTTAATAGAAATATTAAAACATACAAACGGAATGTGTGCGCGTTTTTCTTTAGCTTTTTCTTCGAATCGAGAGCGATGCGAGACTTAGCTGCCTATATTTCTTTTGTGTTCGTGTTTTCGCCGTTCCCGCGTCGAGCCGGCGCCAGCCCTGACAACGCTTAGCATGTTTTTGGTGCATCATCCTTTACAGCAGTTCCAGCTGTGCGACGCGCTGTGTCGTGGTAAGGATACGGGATCCATGCCAGCCTCTCCAAACGCATAGACGGATCCGTCCCACAGAAACAGGCAGTACACTATAGAGCGAACGCCGAAACGATACAACACCGCTTGTGCGCACGACCTGGCTTGGGCATGCCATGTGCACACGGTGTAATCTTTCGTGCGCATGGCGTGTTGATGCGTCAACGTCGTGTGATCTTCCACCTCCGAGTTTCTCTGATACCAAAGAGGGCAGGGAAGGAATTTGGCTTGCGAGTGGCAAAGGTTTCAAGCTCACCTACCGACATCATGCTTTCGCGGCTCGTATGAACCAATTAAAAAGTTCTTGTGGTACAAAGCTCTTCATTGGGCACGCGAACACTTCCAGTATCTGACTAAAATTTCTCATGTGACCTGGTGAAGCGCCCTTTAAGAGTAAATTACAAATGAAACAAAAGCCATGTGCACATCTGATTTTTTTTTACCTACTTTCTACTTTACCCTGACGGCACTCCATGGTTTCGCATTCGCTCTGTATATTCCTGCTGCTGCGCGCAGGTACCTCCTGTTTTCTGCCCCCCCACCACGCCCAAGTCTTCAAGGAGGTGCTTCAATTCCATGGGAACACTGAACTGGAAAACCGGCGGTAAAAGCCGCCCGCCACGTCCTCGGCCGTAGACCCCACTCTCCTCTTCTTCCCCTCTCCTCTTCCCGCCTTTATTTTCCTCTCCCCATTCCACTGTACACGCTGGGAGGTGCTCCCATTTAGGGTTGCAGAAATAGCGACTTTTCCTCTCCCCTGCTCCAACCGCTCGCGCCATGTAAGTGCGGTGGGGTAAGGTGGCCGGCGCGTCCCATTTCACTGCTACCGGGTGCTTCCCGGATGTTTGTTGAACTTGGGAACCACATAAAGTTCCGAAACGTCAGTTTTGCCCGGTAACATGAATTACGGTCTCAAACTGTATTCGAAAGCAAAATTTGAGGCTAAATAGCGTTCATATAGGCACCAATTTTGAAAATAGGCATTTATGGGCACTTATAGACATTTAGGCACAAACCCCAAAAATAGGCATTTATAGGCACTATAAAAACACTATAGAAGCCCTCCTTTACTCCTAATTCATGCTCATATATCAAAGTGGCGCGATAGGAACGCAAGGAAAAAAATAGGCATTTGCCTATAATCCGGTCTCTACTGATCACCTTCTCGTAATTATTTTTTTTAAATGCGAAGCATTTCTTAGCGAACTTCGGCGAGTTTGAGCGTATCTATCTAGCTATCTATCTATCTAGCCGCCTACGACTTTGTGCTCTCCTGGCCGTATCGTTAATGGGATTTATACCAAATTTTTTATGACATAACATGACTATATGACGAACATAAATAGCTGGTCATATCATGAAAATCATGACTAACTTGTCATGAAAAGAATGATTTACATGCCACGTTCATGGCGCGCTCGCGGCCGTTTCGTTAGCTTGATATACACCAAATTTGGGATTGAGTGACATTACTGTATGACGAACATAAATGACAAGTGGTAATATGAAAATCATGACTCCATGAGCGACATGACTTGCATTCCACGCTCATAGCGCGCTCGCGGCCGTTTCGTTAGCTTGATATACCCCAAATTTGGTATTGAGTGACATGACTGTATGACGAACATAAATGACAAAGGTAATATGGAAATCATGACTTCATGATCGATATGACTTGCATTCCACGCTCATGGCGCGCTCGCGGCAGTTTCGTTAGCTTGATATACACCAAATTTGTTATTGAGTGACATGACTGTATGACGAACATAAATGGCTGGTCATATCACGAAAATCATGACTAACTTGTCATAAAAAGTATGATTTACATGCCACGCTCATGGCGCGCTCGCGGCCGTTTCGTTAGCTTGAGATACACCAAATTTGGTATTGCGTGACATGACTGTATGACGAACATAAATGACAAGTGGTAATATGGAAATCATGACTTCATGAGCGACATGACTTGCATTCCACGCTCATGGCGCGCTCGCGGCCGTTTCGTTAGCTTGAGATACACGAAATTTGGTACTGAGTGACATGACTGTATGACGAACATAAATGACAAGTGGTAATATGGAAATCATGACATGTCATGAGCGACATGACTTGCATTCCACGCTCATGGCGCGCTCGCGGCCGTTTGGTTAGCTTGATATACAGCAAATTTGGTATTGAGTGACATGACTGTATAACGAACATAAGTGGCAGGTGGTAACATGAAAATCTTGGCATGCATGTCATCTACAATGCCATTTACATGCCACGCTCATGGTGCGCTTGCGTCCAGTTCGCTAGCTTGACATACACCAAAATTGGTATATCGCTACGTGACTGTATGACGAACACAAATGACAGGTCGTAACATGTAAAAGCATGACATGCAAATTATGTAAAGCATGATTTGCTCCTTCCTGGCTGCTTCGCATTACATCGATTCCCACAGTGCGTGGGATCTGCCGGCTTTTCGTCGCGTGGTCTTCGCGAGCACTCATTGCATTCGTTCGCTCAGTGATTGCATATCGGCAGCCTTCTTTACGTTTTTATTTTTGATTTTCATATCTAAGTGATTAGGTGTGGTGGTACATCTGGGCATTTTTTTTTTTGCTATTGCCGCATCACAAACCAGAATTGCCTCATTATCCCTGAATCTTGATATCCAGCAATGTACATAATATTACACGCAGCTGTCACAACATGAAACGAGAACACGTACAATTAAGGAACCTTTATCAAGAGCAATGCTCTTGCGACTATTGTATATCATAAACATGAATTCTATCTTCCGCCTGAATGAAGGTGCCGTGCGGTATCTGGTGAACATTATGCGGGCATCGGGGGGAGTTCGAGATCTCCGAGGGAGGCACGGTGGTTGCCAGTGGCACCATTCGTCCGGCTGATGACAGCGAGGGAATCCTTGACATGGAGATGCTAAATTTACAAGCCGAGTCACTGACCTACGAGCTCGATGCCGACGACATCTACAAGGAGCTCCGACTACGTGGCTGCGAGTACCACGGCCCTTTCAACGGCATACTAAAGGCTGATATTCATAGTAAGTATTCCGTTGTAGTTTCTAACTAGATTTGTCTATTTGTGGAAGTTGTCTTCTATACCATTAGACGCACCTATTCTAACTAGAGGTCCATATTTATTCTAGATCATCAATGTTTCATTAACTCATGATGTTACGAATATTACGGCGGAAGCATTTATACTGCGCCAGCATTCTAGTAGAGGCAAAATAATCTAATATCCAAAATTAAACAGAGCAGTAGAGTAAAGTGGCTTTGCGAGCGGGCCCTTACCACTCTCCACTTTTAGGGGCGAAGCACCTTAAGACCGAGCCTTGTCGGCGTGCGGCGGCGTGAACGCTCATAGCCCAGGTGCGAAAGCATCAGCCCGGCTCGAGCTAAATCACACTGATGATGATATGTACAGATGCTGCTATATTGGCTATATGTACAGATATATTGGTCAGACGGGCAGATGTTTGAACATCAGGCTCAGAGAGCATTTCAGCTCTCTCAAAGGTTCGCTATACTCTCATCTCGCGATGCACTGTCGGCAGTGCGGTTGTGATCCACTTTTTTCTGACACGGGGGTGATGTACCGGAAACCGGAACAAGCTGTCCAGAGAGATTGTAGAAGCGTTTTTAATTCTCAAGAACAGTTCCGTATGTGTCAGCCAGGCTTCACTGAGCCTACACCCGTGTGAGATAGCCTTCCTTTTGGCCAACCTGGCTTCTACGCTTGGCGCGTGATAGGAAGTCTCGAGTCTGAGCATGCGTGTTTCATTGTGATGTTTTTGAGTGTATCAGTGTTTGACTGCGCGGCTTCCGCGTTTCATTTTAGTTATCGTTTTAGTTATAAGAGCTGATCAAGTTGTGTCGGCGTCATGACGTTCATAGCGGTATCAGACGTTCTTTTCATGGTGATAATGTGGTGTTGTGATTTTTGATTAATAGGCGAGGATTCAGAGAATAAACTTTAGTTTGAAGTCAGCGCTTGTCCCGTGTATTCATTCCTCGCTTTTGTCCGTGTGTCTTTGCGCTACCCACCTCAACATGAATTCCCACAAATTAGCCCAGTTATCCGTTCTCGTGTACAGATGAACATTCTCTTTCTGCCATGGATCAGAACTCCCGAGTCAACGTAGAAAAGTACATCGATGTAGCAATGCGCCATTAACGAAACGAAGTACAAGAACAACCCCTTCGTACTAGTCGGTGAATTTAACGTTGACACCACGGACAACGACTGGCATGAGCGAGTGGGCAAAATGTCTCGGGAGATTCACGGTTACCGAACAATCCCCATGCTTCGCCCACTCATCATCATTCACTTCGTGGATATGCTTGGACTTTTTTTTCTACGTTAACGGATCAATCCAAGAGAGAGGGACAATTTTTTAAAAGGCAGAGAGGTCGGCCTGAGCTAATGCGATCTAGCCTGCTGCTCTACTCAGGGAATAATGGAAAAAGGGAAAAAGAGGAATGAAGAGTGATGGTAGGGACAGGAAGAGGTGGTGCGTATGTACGCTAGCCACTTGGAACAGTGATTACTCTATAGCTTATTATTCAGTTCAGTAATTTTGATGAAATCTTGAACAGCCCGTGTAGTAGTTTTTGATACTGTTTGGTTGCACATTGCTGAAAAAATTCAACTTTCACTAGCTGTTGTTACTCCGATGCCTCCCAGCGTCGAAGTTATCGTCTTCCTTTGTGTCACGTATGGTGGGAGCAATCCAAACATTGTGCACACTTCCACAGATGGGGAGACAGTGCTAGGGCAATCTAAATTTTTCGAAATAAAGTAAACCTAAGTGTTTAGGCTGACCATGGTATGCATGTTGGCATGCATGTATTGCTTAAATGTGGAAATTATTCATGTCTGTTTTTTATGCTTGTGTTGTGTTCTCTTTCAATTTTTTTTCTACCTGTGAGTAATTTGCAACCTGTAAGCCTTCTCGCATTACTTTTGGTATACGTAAAGAATCATGAGAAGAGCAAAGGCGGGTGCGTTCATAATCAGTACTGGTTGCAACCATGTTATTCCAGATAAAGGTGTTTGGATGATAGATATTTGCACAGAATCGAATTTCATTTGAAAAGCCTAACCCTGGTGTGTCGCGTATTCAATTGAATTTGTAATGCCTAAAAATTCAACTTACGCACTGCCTCACAGCTGTTTCTAAATGGGAATCCTTCCTTACTTTGTTTATTAGATGTACTTAAATAAACTAGGCGTATCGTGAATAAATCTATATAGAAAAAGTATTTTACTGTCTTTATGCGTACATCTACGAGACTAATGTGCGTAGTGTGTTCTTTGATCAAGGCTGCAAGTTAATACCTTCGTGTGTCATATTTTTAGCCAACTGCGGCACTCCGGGGCTGCTTCTTATTACCAATTCAAAATTTGAAGTTGACTCATTTCGAAATAAACTAAACCGAAGTGCTAAACCTAGGCTGACCATACACTGAAAAAAGTATTTTTCGTTAGCATGGATGCGTTGCTTAACTGTGAGTTCATAGAAGCAAAGCCAGAAAGGAACTTGCATAAATAGCAAATAGTGTTTTCGTGGGTATAATTATGTGTCACAGACTTATCAATGAGTGCACAGTGTTAAAAGAAGAAATCAACTGACATAAATAGCAAATAGTCTTTTTCATTAGAATAGTTTTGTCTCACAAACTCAGAGCATTCGTGCTGAGCGCACTTGTCAAAAGAAACTCCGTGGTCGGATTCCAATTTAGAGCTGGCCAGAGATTGTTCTTCTCGACAGCCGTCTTCCAATTAATTCATGTTCTCTATGAGCCCGTATCTACAAAGCCATTGGAGTTGAATCAGGTCAGTTTTATTTCGTACGCCATGTCGGTGGTTCCTAGGCAAAAATGTGCTTTAGGCAGCTCGAAGGTGCCCGCTGACCCATTGAAACAGCAGTGAAATCCTACATTGGAAAGCTTGTGCTTGATATAACGAATTTTTGCCAAAATCACACGCAATGAGAGAGGAAGGCAACTCACACGGGAAAGCGCTAGTAGTTTATAAAATGATTTCCTATAAAATATCGGGCACATTACTCATGTGCCGAAACACAAGCGCCCCCGCTCCGTATAGGTATATCTGCAGAGCCACAGAAAGTTATGCCCAAGTATAACTCCTCTTGCCGAAGGGCAGGCGAATCACCACTCCGCCCTTCCTACAGCTTTCACGTTGAGTGCAATTGCATACTTTTTTCTCTACCGTAGTTGGCTCCTGTTCTACAGGGATTCCCTATCGGATTTTTCTTGTGGCTTCTTGTAGATTTGCTATGTTATCCTCCTATAGTTCTTGGACGTCCAGCGAACGCACTAGTTCGGATATCACACAGAGAGATATCTACTCTCCCCCATCTGGATTCCTGAATACTCAAAGTGCCCCGAATCAGGCGCTCGGAAAAGCATACGCAAAGAGAAGCTCGCGATGTCATCTTATAAAGATTTAGTTATGACCTATGCTCACATAGCAGGAACGGGGCACACGCATATATTTCAGACACGCCATGTCATTACATCCTTACGTTGTGCGGGGTACTCCCAATGAAATTAATTACTTTGCAACACATGATATTAGAAAAAATTCGTGCGATAATATTCCCCCGCTTGCTCATTTCTTTTATGTCCATCTGATTGAGCTTCGCCCACAGAACAGCCTTTACGACCGCCCGTCGAAGGCTGTGCCGCAGCGTCTGAAAATTCCTCTATTGTTTGAGACTCTTCTAGTAAAATTACGCGCAGGACACGATTAACCGAATTTGTATTAGGGTTCACGTGAGCAGCAACGATAATGCTGGAAGGTTCGATAAGGAACGTGTAAAAGACGACGCATTTCACGGACAACCGGACTGCCCAGAACCGATGTCCGTGATCACCGTTATCACTGTACAGCGACTGTTGCCTGTGCTTTGAGTATTTTTTTATACTGTACACAAGTTTTCTCAATAAAGCGTTTCATCTTTAGCGGCTGCAATTTTCTTTCTGCACCATCATAAGCACGTGACCTTATTGCTAGAGAAATCTGCTTGCTCATAGCGTACGTGTAGGGCTCCATGTATTTGGATAAATAAAAAAAAAAACCTGTAAACACTCGCCGCTAAATTTTTTTAGAATTCGGATGTATCCGATAAACTCCGATTTTAAATGGGAGGAGGAAGAGGAGGAAGGATTTTAAATGGGCATTTTGAAGGGCCAAATGGTCTGTTCAAAGCTGAAAATCGCCAAGCGATCGGAGCGTACATCTGTCAGCGGCAGCAATCTCGTAACATATGCTTGCACCCATTACAACAAGCTTAAAAGTTGTAATACGAAGAAACGTAGCTTTTTGTATTCAAGTATTTGTGCTCGTGCGTATATGAGTCTGAGCGTTGAAACCTTCCAGAGATCTAAAATACACTAAGTGGTTTCGCATGTTTTAGTGTTCAGATATAATTTCATCTAATATTTCGGAGTAACTGATAATAATAGTCGCAAAAAATCCTTTATTTTTCTTCAAGAAGATGACGGAGGCTGGAAGAAAAAGCTGACAAGCAGCTTGACTAGCTCCTGCCCCCCCAAAAGCACACTCTGGCGAGTTTTTATCAGGGCCCATCAATGCCTTACTAACTTCTGAAGGAAAAAAAATTGTAGCGCAAAGCAACACACGGAGACACAAAGAGCACGGGACCTGGCGCCAGTCCCGTGCTAACGAGCCCAAGAAAACGTTTTGCTGATCCTTATTAACAAGGTAAAGAAACAGCCAGTCAAAAATAAATGAACGGATGTCGAGGCAGGATTATCAGCAACAATTCAACGCATTTTAATTGGAGTTTAAGTTAATAAGAACGCATTGCAGCAATTTATGATACAATATTACTCACGGAATTTTGCAGAATTGGGGATTTACGATAAAATAAACTTCAATAAACGCCGAATTTCCCCCCAAAAGATAAACTCCGAAAAAAAAGAACACCCTCCGAATTTCAAGGAAAAATAAACTCCGAAAACACGGAGCCCTTACTTATGTGTGACTGTTTCTGAAAGATTCTTAGCCATTCACTAAGCACTGGAGGATGCGAAACTTGGCTTCACGTTTCATTGCAATTACATTTTAGACCAACGGATCGCATTTTGTTTACACAGCAGGTGAAACGCGTAATGTTATTTTCCAGAACACTGCGGCAAGCTCCACTGGGAAGGCAACTGGGTTTCATTCATGGACACCATGCTCCACATGGCTCTCCTCTCGAACCCAAAGCGAGTGTTCGAGATTGCTGCGAAGATTCAGTCGTGCCGCATAGATCCAAACGTCCATGCCAGTGTTGTGGAGAAAGCGGGAGAAAGCGGTGAGTATTGAAATGTGTAACCTTAACAAAGAATATTATACCTCCTCTGAAGATGACTGTATCGTACAGAGCTTGTACGGGACAGTTAATTGCCACTTACTCCACCCTCGCACGACAGGGCATATCTGATGTCAGCCAAGCGCACAGAACTGGGTTAAGTAAAGACCATGTCTCCATGCTATTCGACGAGTTGTTACAACTGTTGACGTAAAATTGAAACTCTTGTTTTATCCGGAGCAAAACAATCTGAAGATGCTGGGCATCTTCTCAGCATGTGAACGGTAAAGCCTACGTGAACCTTTTGGTGTTGGCTGGTGGCTCCACTGAGGCTAAGGAAATTCCCAGACAGCAGCAAAAAAGAAAAGAACGAAAAAGAAAAAAATGCCCCCCACCTCCCCGAAGGGAATCGTGAGGAAATGCGAATGCATTTCGCGAGCGCTTCACTCCATTGATATATGGTGGTTGTGGTTCGAAGGAAAAGGCACCTAATTTCTGCAGCCCGGTCGGGAGCACGGCGCAGCGCCTGTTTTTTTTACATATATACGTGCGAGCGAGCGGACGGGAGAGTGGGGCGCAGGGAGGATAGAGAGCGAACGAGAGAAGGAGCGGCAAGCACTGTACCTACCCTCTCCTACACTCTCTACACACACGCGGGAGCTCCGCCGAGCTCCCGCGATGCGAGCGCCCTCACATCAGAGCGCGCTCCTCCTCTCCACTCACTCTCGGCCACTCCGCCCGCACCACCTGCTCCGGTTGCTAGGGGCGAGGATAAGCGCGCGCCGGCAGCTGTTGCTATGGGAGATGGAGTGAGAGCGGAGAGATGCGGACACCGACGGACGCCTGACATACCCTAAGAAATGCATTCGCATTTAAAAAAAGCCCGCGCATCTCCACGAAGTGAATTATGACAAGTGGGCGAAACTCTGGGTATCGTTTGGGTGAGTAACCTACGTTAACCGAGCGTTGCCCCATAAAATGTACATTGAGCGACATAAAGTGACATAACGAGCCGACGACAAAGCTACGTCCTAAGGTCCATAATGTGAACGTTGAAGTCGCCGACTAGTATAAAGGGTTGTGCTTCTGGGGGGTTTTGTAGTGTTGTCTCACAATTATGATTGATATTAGTGTATTGTTAAATCTTTTTTGTGTCTCATATGTCGTACGTAACCCAAGCTTTCCCGAGCGCTGCCCCATATAATGTAGCCGTGACAACGGACACCAGACAAGCCTCGCGCACAGGTGCGTCGCCCCTAAAAACCGTTCTGCACCAGCTATGCTGCTGACCACTGTAGGTCTGTACGGATGAAAGGTCGTAAGCCTAAGGAACACCAGTGGTAATGCATCAACCCAGGTGGCACTATTGACGCTGGTAGGTCTGGGTGGTCTTAAATTGTTCGTGAAGGGCGTTCAACCATATCGCTGCTATGGTCGGTTACCACGAGGGACAGTTGAGAAGAGAAGCGAGACCCCACGCCGCTTTCAGTGATAACCAGAGGGCGTTTCCCGGCATGAACAGGGAGGTGGGCACTTCGTGGCTCGGTTTTGGAAACGCCGTGGGATTAGGGGGGTGGTCGAGGGCTAAGACTTCCAGCTTGTCGTGTGACGGAACAGCCCGATGACTTGGAAAAAAGTGAAAGGGTCTCCTGGAGGGTGCTACAGAGTGCGGTAATTGAGGCGGCGAACTCGTCGATGCGGGGCTGAAGGCAAGAAATCACCGTGTCTGCAAGCGTAAGACAGCGGCGAAGGACGGGAGGCGCTGTGATTGGCGAACTCCGCTGGGTCATCGAGGTTGACGTCAGCTGCGCCGCGATGAGGCGGATTGGCTGGAAATGCGTTAGAGCGAAAGTTCTGGAAGCAACATTGAGTGCCAGAAGTCATGCTACCTCAGAAGCTATCGCATTATTCGTCGAAGCAATTGGGAGGAGCGCCGGTTGCCTAGGTCTCCCTCTGCAAGGGGCTGCCGTAGGCGGGTGCGTTCCGACGGCATGATTCTACCCAGCACCTTGGTCTGTAGGAGCGCAAATGGTGTAGCGCTGCAGGGGTTTGACAGGATATCAGAGGGCTCGCTGGACAACAAGAGGAGGAAGGACTGAGGCGACATGCTAGTAGCGTGTCGCTTCCGAAACAGTGCGGTGCACGGAGAATAGTGCCTCGATCTCGTGAAACCAAACTTGCGTCGTCTGGGGCCAGAAGGGTGGGAGACGAAGTAGCACCGTCGGGACGTCCTAAAGGCGGGACACTTCTTCAGTAGAGCGTGTGTTCGTGTCAGTCATTGTTTTAGATGTGAAGCACCTTATGAACGAGGCCTGTCCCCCCCATTGTCCGCCGTGGCCAGATGACGATGACGCTGCCATCACGGCACAGGAGGAGGAGGAGGAGGAGGAGGGGAAGGAATGAAAGACAGGGAGGTCAACCAGAGCATGTGCAAGGTAACCATTATACGCCATGACGATGACGCTGATGACGATGAAAAATAAGCGCGTTCCGAGACCACACATTCTCTTTCTGCCATCACGGCACAGCACATGGAATGTACCCACTCTACGTCATAACGATGATGATGACGCTGATGACGATGAAGAATAAGCGCGTTCCAGACCACACATTCTCTTTCTGCCATGGATGAAAACGATCGTGAACGCGCTCTCGCCCGCAAAAGGCAACACGGCAACGCCGACAACAAGCTGCTACCCCGGTGTTGAGGACGCGGGAAGCGGCGGCTCAACAGCAAAAACACATTGCATATACTGTACACACGCGTTGTCAGTCATTTGCATGCGCGAGTGGGCAATGTCACAGGTGATTTACGGTAAGAACGATCCCTAGTGCTTCGCCCACTCGTCATGATTCACTTCGTGGAAATGCCCGATTTTTGTCTCCTAGGTCACCACTGGTGAGCTCCTGCGGCTCACTCTATCTCTTTAATGGCTTATACCTCGAGATGGATGGAAAAACAAGGTTGATCCCTCCGTCATAGGAAGCGGTATAACACGAAAGTGAAACGTGTCCTTACGAAGTAGTCGAATGTTTACTGCACATTGATATAAGAGAGCTTGCACAATGTCTATTGGTGTGTTGACAGTTATAGCACCCTTTAACGTGGATGCATCCACGTCGACGCTTGATGGTACATCTGTATCCCGACGACTAACGTCTATGATGAACCATTAAAAAAAAACCCTCGTGGTCATAGATGATTGTGGTAGCTGTACGGTGAGAGCGGAGTCATTGAAAGTGGTGTGACAGCCAGAAGAGCGTCAATGATTGGGCGCCGAACTTGGGCTAAGGTCGCCTACTCGCGGCATGTTAGAGTTATTGAACGCTGCCCGACCAGAGGGAAACGCAACGCGCGTCGTGTCTTCCCCGTTGGGCGGCTGCTATTTTTCGCGGGGCGATCTAAGAACATGGCTAGGGACGCGGAGTTAGGGCCGCGACGCACTCGCGCGTCGCACAGCTATTTTTGGTATGGACGGATGCTACGAGTGTGGATGCTGGGGTAAGGTCGCCACCTGGCTGTGTGTTAATGCTCCGGCAAAATTGCACGTTTACTATTCGAAACACGCCGAATGGGACGGACGCGGAGAAACAAAGCTTTGAAGAAACTAATCGTGCATTTTACGGTCATAATGCATTACTTCTCTCAGCAAGATCACTGTGAGAGGACAGTGGTAGATATAAAAGGCTTGTTTTTAAAGCCTGCAAAGCATGTGACCGTGGCGCAGTGAATAGCGTGCCCGGCATCTCTTGTCGCGGACCTAGAGGTCGGAGGTTCGACTCCCGTTGACGGAACTTTTTTCTTTGTCTTCTGATCATGTGTATTTTTTCGACGTCATTTCCGTCACGGAAACACGTCTCAAATCTTAATTGGACCCCGGCATAAAACACTTTCGTGTTAAAAGACGGCTGATTCAGAATCGATGCCAGCAGACAACTCGAGCGCTCGCGTCACGTGCCACAGCCAAGCACCGTCTTTATTTTGTTCTCTCGCGGTCGTGCGCTATGCCGGGTTCTGCTCGCCGCCAAATGGAGGGCGCCAAAACATTAAAACCCGCTATGTAGGCACGAAGCGTATTGTATCGCTTTTACACAGTCCCGGTAGTGAAATGCCAAATTGATACACAGGTGCTCTTCTTCATAAAGTTCATCATCAGCAGGACACTCAACACCATATCAACACGAAGGTACAAGTACGCTTAGAACTCTGCATTCTTAGAAATCTCTAAGCATCCTTCGAGTTTCTATTGAGCAAGTGCTGCTTATAGGGTCCCCTGAACAACCCTGTGAAAATGCGAACAAGGAGCGCGTTATTCTGTCCTGGCGTTTCCCGTCTTTGCGGCACAATTCGTGACACCAGCACTTTGTTCACGTGACGTCAGGATAAAATAAGCTCTCAATTGTACGACATACGAAAGATACATCTGTTTTGAATTGTCTCTTACTCTGTTTTGCCATGCCTTGTCTCGCGGTTCTGCCTTGTCTCCCATGGCTGTCATGCGCGATAAACTGATTTTACTTCGCTTTTCAGCGTTTGCGACTGCGCAAAGCGGAGATAGCAGCGTGTAGTACAAAAGCGCAAAATCCAGATGGGCTCTACGCTTAGTTCTGGCATTTCCACGTGTTTTGTGAAGAAATAAGTGGCGAGAAGGACATAGCGATTGTTGAAAGGGGTGTTGAAGGCGAAATAGAAACCACTCTTTTTTTCTCGTCCGTTCGCGTCCAACTAGAGGAGAAAAATTCATAGCTCTTTCCTTGTTAAATGCGGGAAACACGCTATATTAAGATAAATCGTTGTATCGCACTCGCTAGTTGCTCCTGGTTCCACAGCAAACTGTCAAGGGAGTCGGACTTTGCCCAACTCAATACTGTTCCAACAAGTGGTGCTACGCGTCTTCGAAACGCCAGAGTTTCACGTCTGTACACGCGTAGCTAGCACTTCACGCGCAGCTGGCAATCCTTCATCCTTTTTTCAGTCGTTTGTTTTGAACTCGCACACTACCTTGAAACATAGAAGTTTAAGGCTTTCGCATTGAAATTAAGAACAAAGGAATAATAATATAAGATAATAGTACAATGAGATCACAGATAACAGTACAATAATAATATTATAATGGTAAAACGTTACCATGTCATGCCGCAAGTAAAGGGTTAATAAGCGCGTAGTTTATGCGTCGCTATGTTTCAGTTATTTTCGCATTTATACAGTACCTACAACACCTAACGAACCACTTTGACACCTGATGACATTCTCCTTCTTGTCTAAAGTCTCCCGTCTGACAAATACAGTAGGTCCATTCATTTGCGGAATGCTCGTGTTATAACAGCATCTAATATCTCTTTCAGGAACGGTGGTCAGCGTTGCTGACAACCTACTTAAACATTTTTTTTGCAGTGTTACCTAGCTGTTTATCAACTAGGCAAATGTTTACTTTTTCCTTTAGTCTTCTCTGAAAGTGCACCAGGTGGTGCTGGTTTTCCAAGGGGCGCTTTCTTTGTTGCTAAGCAACAACGTTAGAGCCGGCATGCCACATCCCGTGCGGGACTCTGAAAGTTCCCAAATGCGCTAAGCTATGTGAACTTAGACGGAACCTTTCTTGGATGTAGCACGTAGCGTGAGAGTGCATCTTACTGGCTGTATTGGTAAAAAGTACGCTGTGGACCAGGTCGAAAATGTATGACGACTTTTTTTTACGGTGTTCAGCTACGCTAACCACCATGCATGAAAGGGAGCTTAGAATTGGGGCCCAGATTGTACGGGCAAAATTCGCCATAAAGTTATATTCCTATGCCAAAGCACCTCTTTTTGTTCGATGTAAAGATATTCCAACCGACGCTAACAGCTCTGCTGGAGGTGACAGTTCAAGTGACAGCAAATATGGCCACGAAGAGCATATCCGCAATTTCTCATGTCCCACGACGAATCCTCGATTCCACATGTTACTGAAGATGCAGTGACGCATCTGACACCGAAACTGACGCAGATTATACCGTTCACAATCCAAACGGATTCCCATATGGAGTAGATAAACCGTATCTGATGTCTCAACTGCTAATTATTTTCATGACTGCGCGCTGGAACTTGACATTGATGAAATGAGCACTACTACCCCATTTCGCATTTCTAGCATTTAACGAACGCTTGAGTGGATTTAGAAGATTTTGTTTGATACTAATCTGTAGGCGCAGAGAGAAAAAATTACACCATATCTCGCTAAAGGGAACCATGTGTAGACGAAGCAGCAGGGCGCTAACGCTTACACTAGCGGCGGCGTTGACGCTGGCGCTCATCGCGGCGTTGCGCTGGACAGAAACCTGGGGAGGCGCAAAGCACGCAGTGATGGACCGGTGTTGCCTTACTGAAACGTGCCAATAGCTGCTAATGGGCAATAAGAGATAGAAGACTCCGATTGGACACAGAGACCCGTAGTTCGCTTTTAGTTAACGCGCACGCTGCGAATTTTTATTGTTCAGCAACGCAAAGGAGAAGCCTCACACCGGTACTACCTTGCAGGTCAAGATCCAGTGCCTATGTATACGGAGTGGCCAGTGAACGGTTGTGCAGCGCCAGCAGTCGGTTTTCTTCAATCAAGACTTAACGCACTAGCAGACGCTGCCCGCGTCGGCGTTGCGTGGCGAGAGGTTACACCAACATTGCGCGCATGCGCAATGTTGGTGTAAACGCCGCGGGATGGATGCCTAGAGGAGAGAGAGGGGGGAGCGTAGGAGAGAAGAGAGGGGGGAGGGGACGCGCATGCGCAGTGGGGGTGTGGACGACGCGGGTAGGGATGTCTAGAGGAGAGAGAAGGGGAGCGTGGGAGAGGAGGTGTGTGGAGAGGGCTTGCGCATGCGCAGTAAGGGTGGTCACGCCGCACACCACCGGATTGAACTCCGCCATAAGATGCTTCTGCATCTAAAACAAGCAGTACATTCCATCGGCCAGCAAGGTTCTGACAGCCAAGCGAGGATGCGGCTAATGCAGCACCGAAGGCACAGCTATTCAGAATAATTTGGCTGTACCAAACGTCAATGTGCCTTCGGAAGAGGAAAAAACAAAGCATTTTTCTGAGCAACACAAAACAATTTTTAAAGCGCGAAGCACAGGGTATGCAAAGGAGCACATGTAAAATATGTAGTATGTAGAGACCTTTCGGCGCGGTGGTCAGCAGCACTGACCACCTCGTGCAAACTTTATTACAAGCAGCTATTTTTTTTGTCATGTGCCCAATATGTTTTTGTAACTTTTTTCACATAATTCATGCATACAAAATGAATACTTAGAAGAAAGACAAGTTTCTGTGCTTCAAAGGGATAAAGCAGTTTATCAACGAAGTCTTACTTTCGCCCTCATAACTTTTCCCGTTACTTCCATGGGGCTTGTTGATACGCATTTCAGAATTACGCTTCTACGGATGTAAGGAACAATTGTTATAACTGGCACCAGAGACATCGCCATTCTCTTTGCCCATGAGTTATTCTGCTGCCTTGAATACGTGTCAATCTCTAAAGCTGAAATGTCAACGAACGTAACAATTACGACACTTTTTTCTGCAGGTATAGACGTTGTCTACGACGACCACTTCAACATGATTCAAGCTGGAGGCGTAGCCGTTAAAGGCTTCAAGACAAGCACTCCCGCGATGCGCGTCATAGACCATGTACCCATTGTAAACGAGTACCAGTTTGTGCCCTACATGGACAGCGAGAGCACCATACAGGGGAGGCAAGCTACGATTCAAGAATACATCGACATCTGCAATGGCATGGCTGGACATTTGCTGAGTAGGATCAGCAGGGATGAGTTCAGTGTATTCGAACTTCTTCCGCAAGAGAATGTTCAAGTGCATGCAGAAAAATTCCAAAGCTTCCTCATTAATAACGTCGGAAACCATGGCCTTCTTAAGGTGCTTTCCGTAGTAGAAGAACAGACAGAAAAATCACCTTCGTCCTTAGGCGGTTTCATGTCATCGGTGGTGAATACATACAAAAAGGAACTCGAAACCGACATCATTACAACGGCGCTGTTTGAGGAGGACCCTCTGAGGCACCTGCTTGACGTGGTTGTGGAGAACACTAGCCTAAAGTCGCTACAAGTCCTTGAAATAGCAGCGCCGGGAACTCATAGCATTTTGGCACCCCGAGTATACTCATTGGCAGTCATGAGCAATATGCTCCTCAACATCGACTACACTGTTGCTCAGCATCCTACCCGACAACTCCCCATGCCGGAGAACGTCCCAAAAAATGCAAAAATTCTGAAGTGGGATCCTACTTCCGACACCAATGAACAACTTCCTAAAGCTGATTTGATGGTGGCCAGCTTCGGCCCCTGGAGTTCATACAGCCCCGATATTCTGGCTGACAAGCTTTCGGAGCTGTGCAAGGAACAAGGATTTCTGCTTCTATTCCACCGTACTGCTGTGACTCCGGCGGAGAGACTAGTCTCATCAGTAGGAAACCATGCATTTACGGTTCACAGCATCAAAGGTATGGAAAGATTGTTCCAGTCTCATGGGTTCCATCTGGTGGGTCAAAAGTCAAACAATGCTGCTGCACTACTCCTGCTTAGAAAAACGGCCCTGACCGTCGAAACAGCTGAGCCGCTTCTTGTCAGGGTGAACAACGCCCGATATGACTGGATAGAGGTTCTTAAGGCGAAAGCTTTCGAAGTGGAACAGAAGCCACTGGGCCATAACATCTGGTTGGTCGCCGAGGACTGCGGTATCAGTGGTGTGGTTGGCTTGACAAACTGCCTTCGGTTGGAGACTGGTGGAAGCCACATAAGGTAAGTGTCATAAGCAGACTGCTAAGTACTTCACATTTCATATTTATTGTGAAGCCAAGTCGACAACTCGCAAAAACAAGCGTGTTGTTCAGTATTTTTACTTGAAATGAGAAGCAACAAAAGACGATGCTTAAGTTAGTTTAACTGCTCAATTTTTCAACTGCACTAGACATAACGTTCTAGTCTACATCTTGAATGAAGTTCAACGGGAGTGAAAAACGAGAAGGAAAACAAGAAATTTCTTCGTGGGCTTCTCAATCGGTTGCGAATAATTTTCTAATGCTGTAGCGTAGCTAGTGCGAGGTGTAAAATTAAAAGCATGTTCAAATGGTTGAAAGGAAGCGTGGCCTTACAGAAATAAATTCCCTAAACTATGATTTACCGTTATGAACCAGTTTTCTTTGCCGTGCCGATGCGTTATTCGACAGCTGTGAACCACGCACAATAATTACGGCATGGAGTAGTAATCCGCGGTTCTTATAAAAGCCTCAATGGTTACTTTTAGATTTTTTTTATCATTATACCGACGCATCAAGGGAATCTTGCCAGGTGTTCAGTGAAGTTTTATTTACACACCGCAGGTTATATGCTGAAAGTTCTAAGTGCACTTCTTGGAAACTATTTGCTCGGACAATCTTCAAAATCAAAGTTTTACGGCCTAAATTAGTATCTTGCCGCTAAGAGGCAAAACTCACTGGAAATGGGATAGTTTTTTTCTTTCCTCGAGCAGCATTCTCAAGTGGTGTGACTTGCGTCTATTCTCCGAACTGCGAAAGCAGAGGGAGCACGTCATGTTGACGTGAACAGGAGACCATCGATCTCTCTCTTTTGTTTTCTATTTTCCTTCGCGGTAAACTTGCAGTGGTGACATAGCACGCTCCGCGTAGGGAGCAACGGCTCAGGTTTCTGTGCCGACGACAGGGCTTGCCATTCCCAATTGGATAAAGCAATCTCAGTGGATGTGTTAACAAGCATTTCTACCTTCCTTTAAGCTTTGACCAGGATGGTCGTTCTTTCGCTCCGGGCATTAGCGCAGACATTTATTTGGCACCGAACCTTCGCTGGGTCGCGTGGCACCGAAGAGGTGAGGATCCGATCGAGCACAGCTGCGATGCCTCTCCGCAGCCGATTTCTACCTTCCTTTAAGCATTTCTACCTTCCTTTAAGCTTTGACCAGGATGGTCGTTCTTTCGCTCCGGGCATTAGCGCAGACATTTATTTGGCACCGAACCTTCGCTGGGTCGCGTGGCACCGAAGAGGTGAGGATCCGATCGAGCACAGCTGCGATGCCTCTCCGCAGCCGATTTCGTGGCGTGACGTCACAGCTGCCATGCTTGCGCTCTGGTGGCTCAAGGTCAATGCGACGCGATGTAAAGCGTAGTACTACTTTCGCTCTATACAGTAACGTTCTACTCGAAGCAAATAAATGACTTATTTGGTCCTATTCACGGAAACGCTCACATTTTTTCCCCATTTCGGTATATAATACGTGTATATGAGTAGACGAAAAAAATATCACGCATCGCCACAAAGTCAATCAAGACGAGTGGGCGAAGCTCTGGGTATCGTATCGGTGAGTAACCGTACGTTACCCGAGCGTTGCCCCATATAATGTAAATTTAGTGACATAAAGTGTATAAAGAAATGCAAATTTATTTCGCCTTCCAGTCGTCATAGGCAATTCAAGGAGGATGTAGAAAATTGCTCGACTGGAGGATATGCCTCGAAAGTGAATCTAAGAACCCGGCATCTTACCGGTGGCAAGATACCATTTTAATATGGGTAATTTGTTGGGACATATAGTGCTCGACGTGTGCCTTTGTGTTACAGGTTGCCTGGAGGAGCCGCGACATCTAGGCACTTCTCTATAGGTTATTTTGGCCGGGAACAGTGATCTCTTACCTTATATTTAGCCTATGTCTACGTCGAAGTATATCGTAAAGCCTTCTTTTTTTTGTGTCTCACATATGTTTCGACTATAGCAACGGTTCTATACCGTGACCACAACAGAAGACAAGGCTAGGTCTAAAGGAGCTTCGCCCATAAATTGCCAGTTCGCTAGACGACATCCCTTATTTACACCGCGGCCGCTCGTATTTATTGTAGGAGACGTACTAGTGCAAGTTGTCGGCGCGTGTATTTCTGCTATGCGTTGATATATTTGGTATCTTTACACAATGCCAGTGGAAGTGCGTGGTCGCTATCCATCCGAGCTGCTACGGACTTGTAGCAGACATTTCGCGGCACTTGGCTTTGGCGAGGACGACGTCTTTACATATTACCGGCTCTGCATCTCTTTCATTCCTTTCCTTCCTCCTCCTCCTCCTCCTACGTGGCTGAGGCGACGCTACCCTTTTTCCAGATTGCAGCCATGAAAATAGTCGCAAATCGCGCAGATCATCTTAGACGCAGATCGAAGCGTTCGCATCAAGCGTTTTCCCATATCGCCCGTGGCACGAAACACGCAAGAACACACGCGGCGCAGTACAGTGAAACCTCAAGGTGGCGTGAAGTTGAGGACGGAGGCATGTTCGCTCGCTTTACAAGTTTTTCGCCACATGCAGCGCAAGCGCCGCTCCACGGTGCCGTTGTTGTCTTTTAGATGCGAAGCATCTTATGCTCGGGGCTATGTCCGTCCCTCCCGCGTCCGTCCCGCGTCCCGCGTCCGGCCACTTTCACGAAGTAGGGAAGCACCCACTATGCGAACGAGAACACTGTAGTAAAATATAAGGCCGTCAACCACCACTACAGTCATCAGAGTCATGGCCGAGAGCACAGAGAGGCTGCTTAGCAATGGCTAGGCAGGTGGTGTGTGTCGCCCAGGTTGACTCCATTCCTCCATCTTGCTTGCATGTGTTTGTGTCGCCCAGGTTGACTCCATTCCTCGATCTTGCTTGCATGTGTTTGGGGGGGCTTAGTCCGTCTCTCCTTCTCGCGTCCCACACCACCACAGCGCATGCGCATCTCCTCCCCCCCTCTCTCTCTCCTCTCCTACGCTCACGCCATTTCTCTCCTCTAGGAATACTCTACTCTACGGAGCGGCGCCAGCGTCCTGCGTCCTACACCCCCCACAGCGCATGCGCGTCCCCCTCCCCCCTCTCTCTCTCCTTTCCTAAGCTCACCCCCTTTCTCTCCTCTAGGAATCCTTTACTCTACGGAGCGGCCCCCCGCGTCCCACACCCCGACAGCGGATGGGCGTCCCCCTCCCCCCTATCTCTCCTCTCCTACGCTCATCCCCTTTCTCTACTCTAGGAATCGTCTACTCTACGGAGCGGCGCCCGCGTCCCACAGCGCATGCGCGTCCTCTCCCCCCTCTCTCCTACGCTCACCCCCTTTCTCTACTCTAGGAATCCTCTACTCTACGGAGCGGCTCCCGCGTCCCACACCCCCCACAGCGCATACGCGTCCCCTCTCTCTCTCCTCTCCTACGGTTCCCCCCCCGCTCTCTGCTCTCGGAATCTCCTACGGAGAGGCGCACGACAGGTGGTGCGACAGCTGCATACTCCGCTGGGGGGCACCACGGTAGTTCCGCTATATAAAAATGACGGAGCGGCGACGTTTCTCCCGCTCAAGCTAACCATCTCCCCTCTGCTTCGCATCCACACATGGTTCCCTTTAGCGGGAGATGGGGAAGATTTTTTCCTGAACCGAACACATGGGGCACTGTGGACAAGTAAGTAATTCTCATGAAGACTGTCCATTGCGCTACAAGCGGGTTTCTCGAGTCTTAAAAGCCTGCGCTTTTCTGCTTGGAATTTTCACAATAGTCGGTCCACAGAGCTGTTGTGTTTCTTGCAGACCCTATCGTCATCTCCATCGCCAGGCCCTTGCGGCCCCCCTATTCACGTACAATGCTTAAACCTGGCCCTTTCAGCACCATATTCTACTCACGAGAGGCTTTTCATGTATTAGACTGAGTTGCTAATCTTGGTGTTCTCCTACAGATGCCTGTTCAACGCAAGCTTATGTAAGTCAGAAAAATTCGACTTCAGCACAAAAAGCCCGAGTTACAGTGACATAATAAGAAAAGACCTGGTCATGAATATATTCCGCGACGGCCAGTGGGGATCCTTCAGACGCACGAGCCCACTCATACGTAAGTAATGACATCTTGCATTTGCCTGCGTAGGCTTGAAGGGACCCTGCAACTCTTTCACGAATAATCGTCCAATGGCTTCATTAAGAGAGTATTGCCTCACGAATCAACTGCAGCAAAAATTTTTAGAATCCGTCAAGTACGAGCAGTCACAGGGATTTGGCGCACGCTTCAAGCACTCTCTCTCCTTTCGTACTAGCGAGCGCACTGAAAGCTACTCAAGAAGGGTTGTGACAAGGGGAAGGAGATGCGTCCCCATGTCTGCACGCGTCCTGACCTTGAGGATTTACTTTTTCCTTCGAACGCGTAGCTTCCTTTATGTGTGCTGGCGTTCGCGGCCACCTGGCGGCATCCCGCGGCGGCCACGGTTACTATGATGCTCACGATGCTCAATCCAGGCAATGGCCGCAGACTGGGCTGTGGCGCGGTCATTACGCTTCATCGCATAAATTTTTGAGAGAAGAGGGAAGGATTTCTAGGCTAGTTGAAAAATTAATTGTAAATTCCAGGCCGCGGGCTCAGCTATGATGTTTGGCTCACATGCTCTCAGGAGCCTGGACTACCGATCGGCAGCGTTTTCTGACCACGGTGAAAAAGTGTTCTAGCGCCCCTTTAAGGTCGACTGCGTTACTGAAACGGAGGTGGCCATCTCACAATGACGGCAATAAGCAAAAGAAAACTCTTGTTGTGTATGCCGTGGGCATTTCTTGCGCACTTCATCCGCTCCACGTGATCATCATCACATGAATGGTGATTGCAAATTTCTACATGGTGTTATTCATCGCTTGTGGGCGTTGATCTTGAGATTGACCTGTGTGGGTGACGGTCACGTCTTCACGGCGTATTAACGATAGTGGTAAGCGCTGCGCACATGTCCTCGACGTGATGGGTATCGATTCCAAGTCCTCTTGTCGTTTCCCCATCGTGAGAGCGGCCAGCCTGGTCGCAGCTTTAAGGGGCGTAGAACGGGGCGTAGAACGCATTGTGAAAAGCTTAATGAAAGACACGTGGACAATGTCGGTAGCGCAACAGCGGAGGCCAGTTGGAACTGCGACAGGCTTGATGCAACATTAACGCGTGCGGTATTCTCTAGGAGTCCGCGTTGTATATAAACCGAAACTGAAAGTGTACGTTACTATAGCATGCTCAATTCTCTATAGCGACAACTCAACGAGAGCATCAATGTTTTCTCAACTATTAGCTATGCACAGGGAATAATGATCTGTTATGAGGCAAATACAGTCATAACAGTTGGTCATCGTTAAAGTATAGCATTGCAAGAGAGTAGGATACAGGGGTCGTAATAGGTTGTGTTGCAAGGTTTTAAAATAAGCTGGATGTATAAGGATACGTATTTATTGGGACAAAAGCTGCGCGTTCAACTAACGAATGAAAACACGAAAAGAACATATACGTACAGTGATCAACACCTTAAAGGCTAAGATATCGCGGGCAACTTCCCGCGCTTCTAGGGCCGTTGACGAGCGCTCTTGGAATCGCTCTGAAATCGCTTTCTGCGGTGATGGAGAGAACACTTGTGGTGCCTGGAACTTCACCCGGTCGACATTCGCTCGATTCGCGCTTTCCTGTGGAACATTCGGAGCGCTGAACATTTTGTTTGGTTTTTAAAGAGTACTCCTCTGTCGAGCCGCACACAGCGGCCTTACCTAGGTCACTTTGTACTAGTTTGAAATCCTGGAATGAAGTACCTATTAGCGACGATATTGGAGTGATTGAGACCCAGTGATTGAATCCCAGTGATTGAAACGCAGTCAATTGCGATGGGGGCAAAAACTTTAAGGGTGCAACGTCCACAATGTTCCGGCTGATAGCGGTGTTTTGAAACAGAAAGGTGGCCTTTTTTGCATCTCTGAGTTAGTTGAAGGGCCTCTGCAACACTTTTCCAAGTAGCCATGAAATGGGTTTACTAAAGTAGCTTATTGCCTCACAAATTGACCGCCGCAAAAATGTTTAGAAACCGTGCCGTGCAGTACGAGCGGAGTTAAAGATGTCTCGCACGTTGCAATTGCTTTCTTTCTCTCGTCCCGACGAAAGCGCTGGAAGGTAACAAAGGAGGGATGGCACAGGGGAAGAAAGTACAGTACGGTCCACTTTTAGAGGGAACACGCGAGTGCGTGGCCGGCGGTCCGCGGAGCGCTAACTGCTGGCGAGATTTCGAAATGCCACGCATGCGCATTGGTTCATCAAGGTGGTGCGTGCCTGCGTCGTCTGCTACTTCTCTGCCCATGCACTCGGCGTGCGCTAGCGAGCCATGACCCTTCGCGCTTTTCCTTTTCGCACTGTGAATCATCTGACACCAAGTAGGCCTTGTGCTTCTCTAATAAGCAGATATTTCATGGTCGCAAGGGCGAGCTTAGAATATTCGTTGCATAAAATTTCAATAGCCTTATCTGTTACCAAAAGCGGCCAGTTTCAGCGAGCAGTAGGTGAAAAATATGACGGGCCTAACGGTGAGAGCGTGTGAAAAACTGCAGAAATAAATAAAACCGTACATTTTTTTGTGCTGGCTGGAAATACGACAAGAAGCAGGCCAAGTGCCAGCTAGATAAATTGCAACGCAAATATACGAAAGCGCTTTCCAATGCTTTCATGCGCACAGGCGGAGAAGTAGCAGACGAAACTGGGCGCGCGCTGCCCTTACGATTCTATGCGCATGCGCCGCATTTACAAATCTCGCCGCCAGTTAGCGCCGCGCGGCCCGCCGGCCACGAGCTCGCGTGTTCCCCCTAACAGTGGACCGTACTGTACGTCACGCGCGCCTCCTAACCTTGAGCACTTTTTCTCTTTTTTTTTTCTTAGAACGCGCGGCTTTCAAGTGCGACCACGCGTGCATGCGCGGACACGTCGCGGCCTTCCGCTGCGGCCCCAGTAACTCCCGAGCGCGCCATGCTCAAATTAGCCAATGGCGTGATACTTGGTCTGTAATGCAGTGAGTTTTGAAGTATGCAGCATTATTTGTCGAGAGAAGTGAAAGCGATTTTTAGCTTACTGAGAATTTATTGTAAATTACAGGCCGCGTGCTTCGCTATAATATTTGGCTCGCGTGTTCTCGGGAGCCTCGACTACCGATCGGCAGCGTTTTCTCACTATGCTCAAGAAGTGTTGCAGGGCCCCTTTAAGGCAGTAAAATCAATCGAAATGTCTGCGATAATGGTCATCCCTCTTGCAGATGGTACACCGAAAATTTCCGCGGAGATTGTGTGCCTCGGCATAGAGACCACAGGCGACTTGTCGAGCCTGCAGTGGTACGTGTCACCGCTCGGCTATGCCCTTCCCTCCACTTCAACTACCAAGACCATCTGTACAGTGTGCTACGCTGCACTCAACTTCCGCGATGTCATGCTCACCACTGGGAAGCTTTCGTCTGACGCTCTGCCCGGTGAGCCTCTCTTCTGCACGTTTACCCGTCGAACGCATGCGCTGCTTACAATATAAAAGCCGGCTTTCCTCTCAAATGGGGAACTGGTAGTAATAGCCAGTGTTGTACACGTTCCTCTAAAACAGGAACGATAGCTCGTTCCTCGTTCCTCCCCAATTTCGGAACTAGTTCCCGTTACTAGTTCCGCAAATGTAAAAGGAACTCGTTACAGTTACATTTCCAAAATTGGAACGTGTCGTTACATTAACGTTACATTTAAGTTTTTAATAAATGTGTAGTGTCGGATGATCCTGAGGCGAAATAAAGTATGCAATTTAAAGCTCCCATCGAGCTACATATATCAAACTAATTTAACATTGCCGACAGCAGATAATGCATAGGTAAAGAAATCTAAATAAACGCTCCTAGACAAATATTTTCGAGACCACCGGCCTTACTACATACATGTAACTGCAACTTTCGTGCTCGTCTATTTTAAGTCCAACAGATGTGGCAGTTTTCAACGTCAGTCTTCAAAGGCGCAGTCAGGATGCTGCACTTCACATATTCAAATCAATTTCTTGCACAGGAAATCGCGTCGAAAGGGACAATACTTAGGCGTTTAATCAGTGCTCATTCAATATTTCAGTGTGAGCACAAAATAATGTTCAGGATACAAACTTGCGCCTCAGTGAAGTCCCCCGGTTCACAGCCATCGAACATATTTCTGTATATTTCGTCCTCTGTCTTTCTATCTCTTACTCTTTTTCTTGCCTTTCATGATCTTATTTGTTTTCCTCTTTCTCTCTCTCTCTGTCTCTCTGTGTACGTTCTATCGCCTTCTATCTTCTTTTTTATTTTTCTCTGTCTCTCTATACTAGTTTTTTTCTCCTCATTTCCCCTCCTCCTCACCATCACTTCTCCTTCCCACCACCTTGATACACTGCACTATACAAGGATATGCTATACACTTCTGGCATGCGCGCATGTTGCAGAAATACGCATAGCCAATTTCCTCAACATCCTACTTCATTAGAATATGGTCACTCAGCTAAGTGATGTATACGAGCAAATGGATAGTCAGTCAGAATGTTATATTGCATGGTTGATGTGTTTATTCTTACCACCGCTCTAGTGTATAATGGGCAATGGCAGTTATTTGATGTATTCGTTCTAGAGATGAATGCGAATTCTTCAGCACTGTGCGTTCGTCGTTGGGTCGCGATACGAGCAAAGTGAGAGTATTAGTTCTCTGTCTGTATTGAATTGCTTCAAAATGCCATTTATGTTGAATGAATACCACGGAAGAAAAAAAAATAAAAACTAGATAGCCAAGTGGTTACTAATCTCGCCTTCAGATCGTGGATAGGCGGTGTCGAATCTCGCCTCGCCGAAAACATTTTGCAGCCAAGAATTTATCTCTTTCTCAATATCCCTTCCTTTTGGTCTCTCTGTACTCGATCTCTAAGCCCATAAGAGTTATTGCATCACGCGCCGGACATATCAGCGCCAGTGTTCTGGGAGAGAAGCAGAAGAGCATGGCGATGACGAAGAGAGTACGTGCTGGTTCACGGTGCTGATAATTTTCTTTCTACGACAGATGGAAACCTCGAGCATAACATCTTTTCTGTAAAAAATCAACTGTTCCTCCCGCACGTGGTCAGTCCCGGCGTCTTTCGGTTCCCCGCGGCCCCGGCGGTCGATTTGAAGTAAAAATCAGGATTCATCGTAGTCACTAAATAGGCGAGCGCTACATTTTCGCGCCTCGCACGGTCGCCCATCCGCCCTTTTGTTCATGATGTGCTGCATGCGTGCGCCTGTTGAATACCGTGGAACGTTTACAGGAGGAACGCCGTTCCCCTCTACCGTTCCTGCTTAAATGTAACGAGTTACCGTTACAGTTCCACCGAGCTTGAATGGAACGGTGGCGTTCCTCCGTTCCTGCCAAAAGGAACTAGTTCCTGGAACGTCGTTCCTTGGAACGCCGTTCCGTACAACACTGGTAATAGCGACGTATAATGCAGCCATACACGAAATACAGGCCTTCATTTTTTTCGCCCAATGAGTTGAAGCAAACATTCGTGTACTCATTAACAAGCGCCTTACTAGGAGCACAGAAGCACGCAAGAACACATCCCTCTCGATGAAAATGAGTGTTCAGTTGCACAGCGTTGCTTTGATGAAGCGCACACGCAGCCGGAGATCAAAAGAGGTTTGCTGTTCCGCTAGTTGCAACGTTTCGACGAAACCGCGAGGTATGTTGACCGTCAACACTATTGGTCCGTTCATAATAGGGCTCGAAGCAACTGGAAGCGGAAGAACTGGACAGAAGACTGTTCTCTTCAGAAGGGTTCTTAGGCTAGTTGGTTCATAAACAGTGTGGCGCAAACAGCGCAAACGACGGGAAGAAGAATATAACATGTTTTTGCAGCTCAATGTTTGGCAGTCTTGGTTGGACGTTTGTCATCACTTTCATAAAAATTGACGAAGAATGTTTTTTTTTTAAAAAACGTCCCTCAAATGATACAATTTTCGCTATTTTTGCAATTATGGTATATTTAGGATATTATAGCGAAATAAATATGCAATGTGGTTGCACACCTTTTATGCTTAATTAGCGTAATAGCTTTCGTAGACTTCTTAGAAATATTTTCAGCTTCAGCGCCTTGGCTAAAGTTGCACAAAAAGACCCCTGAAGGCGAGGTCAGCGAGAGGCAGTTGCTCAAAAATCAATGTTTGTCATTTTTTTTCTCAAGAATGTACTGTGAATGGCCGTCAACTTAACTTTCAGTAAACCGAGAGTACAAGTGGTGTGAATTTACAAAGAATTAATTTTGGTGGACACAACGGAAGTAAGGAAGGAAGGAAGAGGAAAAGGAAGGAAAGGCAGGAAGGTCAACCAGACGCGCGTCCGGTTTACTATCCTACACTGGGGGAAGGGGGAATGAGGGATTAAAAGATAGGGAGATAGAATGAAAAGAGCATACAAAAAACGCTGCTCCGTTCCATAGTGCTGAACGCAGGATCTCGGGCGCATCAGGTTTCACTGTAGGTAGACGAGTAATGATGCCTACTGAAGGCTTGCAAGCACTGGACATAGGCCATCCAGCACCTGTTGTACGGACTTAGCGTATGGTGATTTGAGCTTGCCGACGAACATGCAAAATGTGTCTAGGAGTGACTGAAGAACTATGACGATTGCTTTGTCTTCTTCAGGCAGCTCGTCAGTCGTTGATTCAGTGTTCACTATTGCCGACGTACACTGTGACTCTGCATGTCGCTGCGACTTCGGCAACGAAGGCCAAGCTGCGTCAGATGTGTCGATGCCTTCCTTGGCCACAGCACGTTAGTTTTGGGGTGATAGGACTCCAAAATAGTGGAATCTGAAGGTCGCAAAAGTGCCTTCTTCCACCTGTAGGTAAACACGAATTTTTTCCTTGAACTCCGTGACAATTTTTGCAAAACGAAGGTTGATTCCTTTATAATGAGACATTTTCCCACCTCATAAAAATTTAGTGTAAAACAAAAACTAGTCGGGGCCCCCCCTTGATCTGTCCTTATCTCAACAGACCCTACTAAAAATCCGCGTGCTACGTGGCGATCGCACAGATCGGACGCAGGGATGCAGATGCTTCGTAGGGTTTGAAGCCATATATGATGTTCAAAACTAATTGTAACCAACGAGATACAAAGGTTTCAAAGCCGAAAAGGCAGCGCGGCGAAATACTCGCTCGAACATGAGCGGGCGCGCTAAGTTAAGCAGACGACAGTCGTCTCCACCCGAAAGTGGGTCATACATATCAAGACTTAGAAACAACTTCCCCTTACTTTGGCCTGTCTACTTGGCTACAATATACACGGCTATTATATACAAAAGGTGCATCCGATTCGAAAGTTGCTCTTGATATATGCCGGCTATTGGTGAATTACAAGATTCTGCGAAATTAACTATGGAAGCCAACAGCAACATTGTCGAGGGTGAGGGCGGGCCTCTTTGTCACGCCTGGAGCCTTTGCAAGATGGCGATGTTCCGCTGCACTCGTGAACGGCGGGACACGTCGCGCAAGACCAGAAAATTTGGCTAATCTGTTAATAGCAGTGTTTGCTGTTCCTTGGAAGTGCTTTCTCCCCAAGCCCGATGGCTGGTTCAGGATCCATTTAAGACGCAGCTTCCCTGTGAAAAAAAAAAAAAAAAAAAAAAAAAAAAAAAAAAAAAAAAAAAAAAAGGTAATGTAATGGAGCCTGAAGGAAAGTCCATTCTTGACATTCTTAAAAACTGTGTCCTTGAACTTCGTTTGCTTTGCGAACAACTCTGTAGCCTCATGTGACACTCTATTCTGCATAAGCTAATTATGTGTGTAACTACACATAAGCTAATTATGTGTAGTTTTGTGGGCGGCCTCGCTGAAGGTGTAATTGCAAGAAAAGGCACTGTCCTCTTATGAGCTCATGCAATTGCTCAGGAATATCTGCATCAGCGCACGACTTCAAAAAACACTCTTATTATACAGTAAATACATCCTCCCACATTTTCCGTAATGCGTCGCAAAACTATGCACGTGTGAATTACAGTTGATATATGGTGAGGAAATCAGGCGCATACTGTACAAATCACTCACTCAGTCAGTGCGTTTATTTTTTCACAAAAACATACACTGCCGAAAAATGGGGAGACGGCAAAAAAGCTACAGTTACTGCAGCTTCACTAAGCGCCGTCCACCCTGCGGCAGCAATGACAGTGTAAAAACGATATATACAGAGATACAAAAAATAAGTAAATAAAGGAAGTTAGAATACAAGCAAGAGGCTAAATAAATTAACAGGATAAAATAGGCAGACAAAAAAAGAAATATTTGATACACACATGACCACAATAAATCATAGAGCGTATATCATTGCTTTTTTACATAAGAAACGAATACAATGACATTGTAGTCCTACACTTGGTGAAAAACACCCAGGGCTAGGCAGTATCGCGATACAAGAGTATCGCGAATAATATTTCAGAGATACTTTTGAGCATCTGTATTTCTGTATCGAGAGACATTTGAAAAATGTATTTGTATCTCGGTAGTGAAATACTTTTACGATGTATCGATTGTATCACGATAATATGCAAGACACGGGTATCTCGTTACTGTTTTTTTTTTTTTGTCGGAAATGAGCTGAGGCGTGTTTTGAAGGGGGGAATGAAGGTTCTTTTCTGTGCCAAGACAAACAAAGGCGCGCCGTCGGTGGGCGACATAGCATCAGTTTCCCATTAAGCACAGAATGAACCATGTGGTAAAGCGCGCGACGCTACTGACGGCAGAATCGCGGAGGGTGTGTTGTCGGCCTCTACCGACGAAAGTTGCTGTCTCTCAAGACCAGTGCTGCACACGTAACTTTTTTTTCGGGTGGCAAGCCATTACTTCGTGACCCCTCGCGCTGCTACCGCCTTGAAACAGGAGGCTTTGCAACGCTTCGTGTGCGTTCATTTCTCAAATCGGTGACACTTTAAATGTCATTATTACCAATTATGTACTACTTTGTAACCTCCTCCGCCCGCTAATGTCTTAACGGCACTGAGGGTACTGTAATAAATGAATAAATAAACTGCAAGCTTCAATGCGCTGCAACTTTATTTACAACATTATGCTGCACTTAATAAATGTATTTGTAGAGTATGAGTAACCGCGAAATACAAAAATAAAGTATTCCAGTATCTGTATGCCGGAATACTTTTTTCATCTTTTTACGAAAGTATCTCCGAAATATCCCGTTACGTCAAAGGCAAATGTATCTCAGTATCTGCATTTTAGGATTTCAACCCATGTATTTCGATATCTGTATTGCGGAATACTTTTCTGAGTATCTCTGCCCAGCCCTGTTAAAACACCCATAAAAAGCAACACAAAGTGAACAATGCAAACAATACACGCGTACAAAAATTATGTAAACAATGCACGCATACAAAATAATAACTACGTGCTTCCAGTGGCACCCGTCGCTTCAGAAGCAGCTATTTTACCTTTAAGTCCCCTTTTCTTTGTTTCCAGGTGATTTAGCCACGTCTGAATTTCTCCTCGGCTTGGAATTTTCTGGCCTCGACCGCCTTCAGCGCCGAGTCATGGGACTTGTGCCAGTGCAGGGCTTGGCGTCGGCTGTGGCTGTCGACCCAACATTCCTGTGGGAAGTTCCCGAAACGTGGAGCCTTCAGCAAGCAGCCACCGTACCGATGGTGTATGCCACAGCCTACTATGCCCTCCTTGTGCATGGGCGGATGCGTCCTGGGGAGTCTGTGCTCATTCATTCCGGAAGTGGAGGAGTCGGACAGGCGGCCATTTCCATCGCACTCTCCATGGGATGCACCGTCTTCACCACCGTCGGTAATATGAAAGTCTTTTTTAAATTGAAAAGCTAACGCCAGCAAGTACAATAGGTATACCCGGATGGCCGTAAAAAATGTCCTGAGCACGGAGTGGTCCTGAGTTTCTTACGCACGTTTGCGTTGCGCTGAAAGATAAGTTAGATCCACTACGCAGCCAGCGTGTACGGCATGTTTTCCGCAAATATAACAACAATCTTATACGTCTTTCATACGTTTAAACCGGGTATCATACCAATGGTACCAATTAAAGGAATTTTCATGGTATAGCTGTTATTAAGCGCACTTCAACGAAGACAAACGAAGACAAACGACAAACGAGACAATCAATGTTCGTCTTAGGGAGCACGATTCATCTTTGAAATCTTCAGCAGCATCGCATCTCGCGGCGCATTGCAGGAGTGCGGCTGCTATCCTGTTTTTCATGACACTGAAATTGTTTTTCGTAGTCACAATCAACTTACTCGTGAGATGACTGAAGCATTTCATATAAGAAAAAGAAGCGATCAGTGCGTCAGCCAACCTTCGGTGTTCTTACATGAAAAGGAGTTTGCCTTTCTGGATAATGTTTCGTGATAGTCTATCTGCCTTAGTTAACTGACCCTTCACGTTTTGCCATCGCTGTCCTTTTGCCTTGACACGCATGCGTTGATTTCTTGTTTGGTGTATTTATATTCTTCCCTTTTCAATAAATCTTTCAGTTGCGAGTAAGCGCTTGTCTTGTGTTCCTTTCTCGTTTGTCTTCGTTGAAGTGCGCTTAATAACAGCTATACCATGCATATCAACCAACTAGCCCAAATGTCGATTCTCTTAAAGGAATTTTCACTTATCCACGAGAAAGCCGAAAAACCGGCAGCTTGAAAAAGCTCCGAACCTTACAAAGTGCAGCAGCAAGCCAGCGTGGCACAAAGTAATGATTGTGCAGGAAATGACAACGCACATAAAGACATGCGCACTTTAAGAAAATTGTACGTATTAATTAAAGACACGATATCATTCGTTTGGTTCATGCATCGTGATACGCTATGATACATGAGACTCCGAAAACAATGTTATCGTAATAGCAAAAAGATGACGCAGTTAAGCCAAGAAAAACCCCTGCAGATTGATTGATTGAAATAACTTTATTCAGGTCCTGCGGGACGCGCTCTAGCTCGCAGCGGGCAACTCCCACGTCGGGACCGCCAGGCCAAGCCTGTCGGCCGCTTCGCGGGCCTGCTGGACAGCCAAAAGCTGGTCTGCCAGGAGCGGACGGCGGATGGCCGCCTCCCACCTGGCCTTAGTGGAATCTGGGCAATAGCCGAGCAGGTGGCCATCGCATTGGCAATTATTGATACCAACAATGAGGTCATATACAGCGACTCAAGGCCGGCAATTCGAGCATTCGAGTGTGGTGTAGTCTCCGAACAAGCCTTGCGTGTACATCGAAGTGTCAGACTCGCCAGGATAAAACACCACTCGCTGATCTGGTTCCCTGCACATGTTGGGCACATAGCGGGTGTCGCTACGAACCTCAACGAGGCGGCCCACGCAGCCGCGCGCTCACCGACCGCGCCAGCATCGGGCTTGACGAGGACGAGGTTTCAGGACGGCAGGGACGCGCCCGCTACCTACAATGAAATTACAAAGCACCTTTACCTTGCGCGGAGAGAATACCCTACTCCTCATTCGAAACTTCATCGGCCTCAAGCGCTCACGTTTCGATTGCTACAGACAGAGACATACCCGAATCTTTATACACTACATGCAATATACCCTGAGAATTATCCGGATGACGTGTGCCCCGCAGAGCATATGTGCTAATGTGGACTTCTGCCCGCATGCGGGCAGAAGCCCGCATTAGCACATATGCTCTGGGGGGTGCGTTCAAAACCCCTGCAGAGATCGAAAAGTGTATGCAAAAGGAAAAAGCCGGCAGATCCCACGCACTGTGGGAATCGATGTAATGAGAAGCAGCCAGGAAGGAGCAAATCATGCTTTACATAATTTACATGTCATGTTTTACATGTTACCACCTGTCATTTGTGTTCGTCATACAGTCACGTCGCGATATACCAATTTTGGTGTATGTCAAGCTAGCGAACTGGACGCCAGCGCACCATGAGCGTGGCATGTAAATGGCATTGTAGATGACATGCATGCCAAGATTTTCATGTTACCACCTGCCACTTATGTTCGTTATACAGTCATGTCACTCAATACCAAATTTCCTGTATATCAATCTAACGAAACGGCCGCGAGCACGCCATGAGCGTGGCATGCAATTCATGTGGCACATGACAAGTCATGATTTCCATATTACCACTTGTCATTTATGTTCGTCATACAGTCACGTCGCGATATACCAAATTTGGTGTATATCAAGCTAACGAAACGGCCGCGAGCACGCCATGAGCGTGGACCTGCAAGTCATGTCGCATATGACAAGTCATGATTTCCATATTACCACTTGTCATTTATGTTCATCATAGAATCATGTCACTCAATACCAAATTTGGTGTATATCAAGCTAACGAAACGGCCGCGAGCGCGCCATGAGCGTGGAATGCAAGTCATGTCGCACATGACAAGTCATGATTTCCATATTACGACTTGTCATTTATGTTCGTCATAGAGTCATGTCACTCAGTACCAAATTTGGTGTATATCAAGCTAACGAAAGGGCCACGAGCGCGCCATGAGCGTGGAATGCAAGTCATGTCGCTCATGACATGTCATGATTTTCATATTGCGGCTTGTCACTTATGTTCGTCATAGAGTCATGTCACTCAGTACCAAATTTGGTGTATATCAAGCTAACGAAACGGCCGCGAGCGCGCCATGAGCGTGGAATGCAAGTCATGTCGCTCATGACATGTCATGATTTTCATATTACGGCTTGTCATTTATGTTCGTCATAGAGTCATGCCCCTCAATACCAAATTTGCTGTATATCAAGCTAACGAAACGGCCGCGAGCGCGCCATGAGCGTGGCATGTAAATCATACTTTTCATGACAAGTTCGTCATGATTTTCATGATATGATCAGCCATTTATGTTCTTCATACAGTCATGTTATGCCATACCAAATTTGGTATAAATTCCATTAACGATACGGCCAGGAGAGCACAAAGTCGTAGGCGGCTAGATAGATAGATAGATAGATAGATAGATAGATAGATAGATAGATAGATAGATAGATAGATAGATAGATAGATAGATAGATAGATAGATAGATAGATAGATAGATAGATACGCTCAAAGTCGCCGAAGTTCGCTAAGAAATGCTTCGCATTTAAAAATTAGAACAATTCCAAATGTTTGTGAAGAAGGAACACTAGAAGAGCTGAGGAAACGATCCGACGGCGACAGGTCACACGGTGCGTTTGACTTCACTTGTCCGATTGTCACCGGCGTCATTGGGTGAATGGTGACGAGTACACTCGTGCTTCTGGATGCGCCGACGTTCACCGCATTGCCAAATAACCCCTTCGGTTTAACGTCTCAAAACAGCGATATGGTTACGAGAGACGCCGTAGTGGAGGGCTCCAGAAATTTCGAACACCTGGGGTTCTTTAACGTGCGCCTAAATCTAAGTACACGGGCCTCGAGCATTTTGGCCACCATCGAAAATGCGGCCGCCGAGCCGGGATTCAATCTCGCGACCTGCGGGTCAGCAGTCGAGCACCATAACCACTAGACCACCGCAGCGGATCCCCGCACTGCCAAGGCTCCTCTTTGGAACGTACGATAGGCGTCCGACCAAAGAGCAACTGGGCATGTCGGTAGCGCAATTTCTTATGTCACGCTACAATGGACAAACGCCATTCCTTGACTAAACGTTTTGAAGACTGACGCCTTATTAAAGGTGGCTACGCCAATCGCAGTGCGCGTACTAGCGTGGACGCGCTAACGTGGCTACCAGTGTTAGCTAGGTCATGTAATGAAGGAGCAAAACCCTAAGTTCTGCGTAAAGCGCGTGTCATGCACGCTTTTTTACAGTCCTAACCTTCAGAACGCCACCGACCCGGCGTTTCATACGACGCCACGAGACGGCGTGACGTGTCTGTCTGAATTAGGGTGCCCCGAAGTCAATGCCGCCTCACCCTGGAACAGGGTGGTAACACCCTATGCCAAGGTGAGCGCCATATTGGGTCGAAGTCGTTGACGCGGACGCCGCCTATTCTAAAGATGACGCGCAAACATGATGATATACACGCGGTGGAAAATGCAGAGACAATAACCATTAATAGAAACAACAAGCTCGGATATTATATTCAAGGCGTCTGCCAATGAGCGCGTCTGCGTGCTCCGACACAACATAGCGGTTCTGTAGGATTTCTCGAACTTTAACTCTTCTCTACATGAGTACTCTTTGTTCCTTGCACTTAACCGATTAGCTATAGTAAGTAAAAGACAGTCTTTGAAAAGCGCCACGCGCTAAGCGGTCAAGCATTTGCAGCATTTCCCGGTTGATTAAAGCGACTACGTGCTCATGAAATCATCATCGCGTTTCCCCCCGTTAAGAATGAGCGAAATGTGTGTGCATACGCTGTCTCTGCGGTAATACAGCGGTTGCCATATTTATTTAAAAGTAATAATATCTTGGGTTTTACGTGCCGATACCACGATATGATTGTAAGGCACGCCGCAGTGGAAGGTTCCAGAAATTCAGACCATCGGGTGTGCACTGGCATCGCACAGTACACGGGCCTCTACCATATTTCACCCCCGCCAAAATGCGAATGCCGCGGCCGGGATTGACCATGCGACCTTCGGGTCAGCAGGCTAGCACCTTCACCGCTGATCAACCGAGGCGGATATGTTTAAAAGTAATAAGAAGAATTGTTGGAGTAGAACCATCATATGATTATACCAGACGCAGTATAGTGGATGGCTGCGTAAATATCGACGACCTGGGATTCTTAAACATGCGCTTAAATCTAAACGCACCAGCCTCTAACATTTTGCCTTCGTCAAAATGCGGTCGCTGAGGCCGGGATATTATGTCGTTATCACATTTTTGATGCTCTTTCACCAGATATTTCCGCCAGTTGCGAGACCACGTCATGAACAACTAGTTCGACGGTAACGCCCTTGATCTCTAGATTATTATAGCGAGAATACTGCGCCAATTCATCGAGCCGCTGTACAATATTTGCGTTTTTTTCCTGTACTTTTTGGTTGCGTCATTTGAGCTCATTGATCTCGAAAATTAGCTGTTTTACGTCTTCGCTCGCTTGAGTCACGTTGTCACAAAACCACAGCAGTACTGAATCCACTTCTTTAATGACCGGAACTCACGCAAATTTTTATTCTCAAGTTATCGATTTCGTGTTGCATCGCCGTACAATGGCCTCATTCTGCATCCGTGCTATGTTCATCGGTTCTGCACGTGTTACGCTTGGCGATTTAAAGGGTCTTTAGACGAGTTGGACAGCGAATACGAAAATAGTAAGAACAAAATGCAAGCGACACAAGAAGTCTACTCGGTAGCAGTACGAAGACTGAAAATTAGTACTATAAAGCTAAAAGTAAAACTAAAAAAAAAAAACCTTGTGCGGTCATGAGAGATCAAAGCGTGAAGATAAGTACATGCACAATTGACAGTCGGCCGCCGAACAGAGTGGCCGGTCAGTGAGATAACGGTTAAGGTAGGTGTCGATGGCGGTTGTAGGACTTCGAGCTGAAAGAATGTGAATAATGAATACACCGTTGACTGACTGCTTCTGAACGTAATGTCAAGTGCCATTCCTGATATTTACTGTACTTGTAATTGAGGGCGTTGCTTGGATGATTCAAGAAATCATATTAAGGTAGCACGTGCCGTGCCATATAAACCAGTGCGGAAGATTTATAAATAATTCATTTCATATCTAAGCTGGATATGCTTGATGCATATCCTACTTCGATATGCCCATGCGTTACAGCTGGAATCTATAACGCATGGACCTTCAGATACAAGGTGGTAGTCCATATTAATAGTTGTATCTTTTCTAGCCCTGCATTTAAATATATATATTGTTTATGGAACACAGTCCTTGTTGGCAAAATCATGCATTTTTTTTACCTTTTCCTTCAGGCTCCGAAGAGAAACGAGAATTCCTCCTTCGACACTTCCCACAGCTGGAAAAAGCAAACATAGCCAACTCACGAGATTGCTCCTTTGAAAAGGTTGTGCTTCGAGAAACTAAAGGAAGAGGTAAGGGACACGTTCAAAGCAGCATTTGTACCTTTTCTTGAGTTGCATGAGGCTCGGTGGAAACGCCTCTAGTGTGCTTCATCAAATTGCATTCGCATGCCAGCAGATCCGGGGGAAAGAAGTCCATCTTGCACAAACATATATATTGCATCTTCAATGAGAACTAACATTACTGAAACTGAGACTCATCCGTAAGAACACCTCTCGAAGCATGAAATGGTTTTAGGTCCGGCTGTAGGCGACAATGAAGTGGCTTTGAGCCAAAATCTGCCGCCGTTATTCGGGTGCTCAAACGAAAACATCTGAGCACTGTCTGGTGAACAAAACGAGATCAGGGCAACGCGTACGAAGTTTAGAAAATGTAGTCTCTGGCCTACTACAATTTGAACCGGACTAATAGCTCTGGGGCATTCACAGGAAGAATGACTCCGGGCAAATCTGTTTCCACAAGACGGATGGGTCGAGCTATGAAAATTAAAACCGCGGCACCGAGCGAAACGGTGGCCGCCCGCTTCGAAACTTTAATGTTGCCGTCGTGCACAGTGTTGCCTTGACGCTACCATTTCTTTGAAACGTCTGTCCTTTAGATTCCACAACAAAATGTATTCTCATTGGCATATTCAAACATTCTTAACTGTGAGCTTGGCGAGAGTAACCTATGCATCAAAACTGGAAGTATCTCACAGCTCTAAGCTTAGAGTTTACTACAATATTTACTAGAGGGAACTCTGGCGCTGCGATTGCTCAGTCGCTATGGGAATGATGGGTAGTACAAGGATCTGCCTAGTCTTCATGCTGGCGGGCTTCGAACGCACTTGTGGCTTTGTATATTGTTGTGTTTTGGTTTTGTTTCGAATAAAAGAACGGACCGTGGCGAACTTCGTGAGCCGATTGAAATTAGTGAGCCTAAAAAGGTCAAGGTGGTGAAGCGTAACTGCTAAACCTTTGCTGAACTTCGTCTTTCGGCTAAAGCGGATTCAGGCCACATGTAGCAAAATGGAGCTGAAAGAACGAAGATCAGACAAATGCGTGTGCTGCATTACCATGCTGGCTGAAGCGCCGTCCGTTGCTGATCCCATAGACACTAGCTCCAGAGTTCGCTCTAGTGTATCTATATGAAACTCAGTGGTTCTAAGAGCATCGGCACTCAACTAGTATCAATATTCGGTGTATGAAAAAACAACACGAAGAAAAACCACGGGTTGTAGCACATCTAAAGGGCGAATGTTTGCTTTTTTCTCACATCTATAGACGGCGAAAAGGTACAATAATTGAATAATGACTTGTATTCAAATGTTGCTGTGAACTAATACAAAATGAATATAGAGAGGACTTGACCGAAATCGCTTGACTGAAAGCTTGACCGAAATCGCTTTTTTTTTCTGATTGGATAATCAGTGGTATCTTGTTTCGTGATTTCTTGGCAACAGGGCAATATCAGTAACCCGTATATCAGGTATGCAAAGCATTTTTACCTATATGTGTAGGTCAGTGGCATCGAGAAACGCCGGAGCTTCCATCTCGTAAGGAGATAGCATTTTCTTCATTTCTTCAGAAGCTGTCGTGTGTGACGCTCGCGATGTGCCTAATCTTTTTTTTTTATCTCGCGTTTGCGTACTGCGCAAAAGTCATGTGTCACAGCGTGGGAACTGATCCACGAAGTGAAAAAAGTCACAGTTTCGCCAAAAGGCGAAGCAATGAATGCGATAGCAACAAACTGGAAATGTCAAGCGACAAATGGCAAGCAGATCGAAACGTCCAGCGCGCTGCTCACGCACACATGACGCACGAAAACAACACGCACAGGACGACAGTGAACTAACAACTTTCACAGCTGGACACTTAACGCGCTGCTCAAACAAAAACGACGCACCAAACTTATTCACAGGTACAGACGAGCGCGCCGCGAACTAACAAGTGTCACAGTTGTTACTTCGCTGTGTTTGAAACACGCGCTCTTCGCAAACGGGGGGGACTGCAGCGAGCGAAGTGACCTTCGTGCGCTCGGTAACTACAATACAATCGTTCCGGCGTACAATTCTCCCCCCACCGCGAGATAAACGCGCGCGCGCACTTGCGTCTACCCCCCCACGGGGCAAAGTACGCGTTGGAAGATGAGCGCATAGGCGCCTGCGTCGCGACGAGCGAGGCGCCGAGCTTAAGCCCCGCCGAGCGTGCCCTTTGCGCCATCTCGCTGGTAATGCTGAAAACACGCTGTTTATAAATAGCTCGCCGTTTCTACGTTGAAAGACGTGTGCTCTCGTTGCTCAGCGGTTAGCGCCGCGCGCTGCAGAGCGCGAGGTCCCTCGTTCGATGCCGCGCGTCGGAAATATTTTTATGAATTAGTTTTCTTTGTAGCTTTTATAAATATATAGATACATATACGGGACATGACGGCGATGGCGACGCCGACGGCGAAAACCAGCCGAGAGTGTCCATATAATTGCTATCGCAATAAAACAAAAGGACACGATGAAAACAGATTCATTCCGGCTCAATAACTTTTGAGATACATTTAGCGTCAGCGCCACATACGCTTCTAGGTCGTTCATTTCAGTGACGCCGACGTCAAAATCAAAGGGAGGCTCCCTTGCTGACCTGCACTACACACATCTTAAGATGGCGATTGGCATCGTCATGTTCATCCATACACCATTCTTTCTAACTGTAGTGTTCCGAAAACTTGAGTATGGCTGTCGGAAACGGTGCCAAGTTGCCACGAATACTGTTCTCAGGGACATAGGTATGGATAGGAACAGAGCTTAGGGACAGAGGTATATACCCTCTACATAAGATATATAGCCTTTAAAGTAGACGGAGAGATGACCGCCGCCGTAGCCCAGTTGGTAGAGCATCGAACCTGCTATTCGAAGGTCGCAGCTGCGGTCCCTGCCGGCGACAAGTTATCTTTCTGTCCGCTTTTCTTTTTTTCACATTTACATTACAACTATTACTCATAACATCCTATATACTTTCCTTGGTATCACTGTCGGTTAGTTTTTGTCAATATTGTGTCTAACAAAGAAAAACAATCCCTTAAATTTACACTTCTTTCCTTCTTTCAAAGCGTCGTAAGGCATTTTCGTACAGTGAAGTAGACATATGAAACAAATAAAGGCCTATTGTCGGCGTAAAAGATACACCTGGTGGTTTTGAATTTACATCTATCTCAACGTTGGGCAAGAGAGCGAGCAATTACGTTGGAATGACAAAACGCTGCTCACAACTTTCTTGGGATTTCTTCATGAAGCGTGCAAGTAGATCAAATGCCTCCTAGAAACAGTCACAAAGACATACATAACGGTTGTTAATATCTTTATTTCGAGGTTTTTGTCCCCAAAATATAACGTCGCTCCGAGAGAGGAAGATTTTATTTGTACAAGGGTAAGCGATCTTCCTCGTAGGGTGGGGTCTTTAGTTCAGGGCCCCACTGGCTCGCGTATCTCCAGGTGCCCGTTGGATCAGCAGGCGCTGCTGCGCAGAACATTACGGTATTTTTATTTTTATTTAATAATTTTACCCTCAGGGCCAAATGGCATTACAGAGAGGGGCGGGTTATTACAAAAAAAAAGGTAATTGAACAAAAAGCAGTGAATACGGTAAGATCGTACAAATAAATCTCTTATATTACAATGTTAGCTAATACATTTATATACATGTTAGCTAATACATCACATAACCTAATTATGCAAAGTGAGCTAATACAACAAAAAACCTATTTACATAATATTAGCTAATGCATTGCGGAACAAGTGGTTATCACCAATACCAACAATATCATCCGGGAAGTCTGTTCCACTCCTTTGATGTTCGAGGCCAAAATGAATTGAAGAAAGCGCTTGCCGTTCTCTGGCAACATTGTACGTTCACCGGAAACTCGCCCTAGAAAACTTCCGGTTCACCTTGTTTTAGCGTCGCCTGCGTTGCTGGCCGCTGCTGCTTGTGTTTCGATGTTTCCTGCAGATAGAATTATTCAGACGAAGCACTCGCGACTCGGGCACTGCTCTGTAGTGCCAGGATGCAGTCTGCGATCCGCAGGAAATTTGCTATCGTAAGTCAGAACGTCTTGTCTACCGAGAGATGAATGCAGAAAGTGCACCTGGATTGCAGCGATCAGGCTAGAAAACTGACTTCCCACAAAGAGCGCGTAGAGTCGTTCCGCCCACTTCATCAACGGCAAGTAAAGCTCAACGCATAATCTAATTGCACAGAGGCGATATTTTGACGTTAGCCGAAGGTCCCCTATCAGAAGGAACACGTCGGTCGCCGTCGTCTTCCACCTGTGACAGATGAGTGCGCTTACGCCTGAAGTAGATTGCAAAACGTGAAAGCTGGCTCGCCAGAGATCCACCGTAAAGGTGTTTCCTGTAGTTGGAGCATCATCAGCGACGTGTACATTTTCGCAGCCACACGCGGCACATCAAGGCAACTGGGCTCAACATGAATCGCCGACATGCAGCGTACGCCGCGGTGCCCATGTTTTGTTGCCTTTGCATTTGCTTTTTATGAGAGCGACGCCTGCGAGTGGATTCGCAATGGTGCGAGCAAATGACTCATCGCCTCTCTTGTTAGCGCCAATGGACGTCGTCGCAATCTAGCTAATTTATCTTTCGGTGGGAGTTTGGACAGTCGATGCCGGCGGGATAACTTCAAAGTTTGATTTATGAATAGTCTACACGTTAGTGAACCATAGTAGTGCGCACGACACAGCCGCACCTGACGTCATCACATAATGAGTACATTTTATATTATCTCGCTCACACCTTCGCGCCATCTCGCTGGTTATAGTGAACACGCTGAAGCACCTTCGAGCTCTGCGCCCCGCCAGCGGTAAATGGTGTATATAAATAACTCGCTGTTAGCACGCTGGATGATGTATGGCGTATGATTGAGTTACCTAACACGGCTGGCTGCGGAGTGAGGGGTATCAATTTCAAATCCTCAGTCGCGCACTTCGAAACATATTAAATGCGAAGCATTTCTTAGCGATCCTAACACCCTTTGACCGTTTCTATCTACGTACCTAACTGGCCGCCTACGTCTGGGTGCTCTCATGATCGCCCCCTTAACTTGGTCTAGACCAGAATTGCTATGGAAGCGTAGGAGGGTTTGACGAACGTGTCTGGCTGGTCATGAGATGAATAACGTGAAAATCCCGTGGCGTACGTCGTCAAACCCTTTCCTCCAGACACATGTGGCACATACCCGTACACAATAGGCCACAGGTGAATGACATTTTACATCTTCCCAGGAACGGTGAAAACAGACATTGGTAATGAAAGTGCGAGAGCATCAAGAAAAACCGACATTTCGCGTCGGAATTTTGGCGTGGATTTTTTCACACCACGCGTACAAAGCATTCGTATACTTCAGGTATATTCCCGTTCCGCAAGCGTGGGCGCGTAGCCCAATGTTTGCGACTCCTTCTGTTGGAGCTGGGAGACATTGGTTCAAAGCAACGACCGCCAGTACAATTTATATAGTTTTATATTTGTTTTTTTTTAACAATGACCATCTTACGTGACACAGGGACAGATGCACGGACAGACAGTTTTCTCCCTAAGACGTCATTGATATGCTTAAGCATTTAAGGCTGTCCCTTGAATCTGAGCAACAAGTCTACGGGCCAAGTTGCTGGCCTTCTGATGCATTGTCGTGCTGAGGCTTTAGTTTTACCAAACAACTTATGAAATGTGCATTGGACTTATTGCCTTATCATTTTCCGTCACAGTCACACATGGTTGAGTTGACATAAAATCAGACGTACGATGCGTAGACCATGGCAGTCGCCGTGCGTATACCATGACAGTCCGCAATCTGAAATGAAAGAGTCATATAAGCGGTAATGAGGGAGTCGGTGAAGCTTAAAATGTGCTATAATTTAGCGTTTTTAGATGTGAAGCATCTTATGGCGAAGCTTAATCCGGTGGTGGTGTGCCGCGTGACCGCCCTTACTGCGCATGCGCAAACCCTTTCAAAAAATAAAAATAAAGAACTTCCTGTCCCCCCTCTCTCTCTCTCCTCTATGCATCCATCTCCGCGGCAACCACACCCTCACAGCGCATGCGCCTCCCTCCTCTCTTCCCCTCCTACGCTCCCACTCCTCTAGGCATCCCTGCCCACGGCGCCCACTCCCACTGCGCATGCGCCCCCCCCCTCTCCTGCTCCCCCCATCTCTCCTCTAGGCATCCCTGCCCGCGGCGCCCACACTCCCCACTGCATGCGCCTCCCCCTCTCTCTCCTCTCCTACGCTCCCCCCATCGCTCGCTTCGCGACGCCGACGCAGGCAGCGTCTGCTAGCGAGTTTCTTGATTGAAAAAAACCGGCAGATCCCACACGCACTGTGGGAATCGATGCGATGCGAAGCAGCCAGCAAGGAGCAAATCATGCTGTACATAATATGCATGTCATTATTTACATGTCAGGACTTGTCATTTGTGTTCGTCATACAGTCACGTCATGCAATACAAATTTTGGTGTATATCAAGCTGAACTGGACGCAAGCGCACGACGAGCGTGGCATGCTAAATGGCATTGTAGATGACATGCATGCCAAGATTTTCATGTTACCACCTGCCACTTATGTTCGCTTAATTTTTTATCTCGACTCCCCAGCGAGGCGCGAGACCAGTCTGCCTCCGTTTCGCATGCGTTCGTGTTCTGGCGCTCTGCGCATCGTGCATACGCCATCCGGGTTCCAGCGTTTAAATTGACGGACACCTTGTCAATTCCAAAGTGTGTTTCTCGAACGCCTGTGCTCACTGAGACGGGGATAGGTCAGAATGGAACGTGATGCGCGCGTCTCCCTCCTTGCATGATTAGAGACGCTGGGCACAGAGACGCTACGCAAGCAAAGCGCGAGCGCTGCAGAGTCCAACGCGACCGGCGTCCGTTTGCGCGCCCCGGCAACCACCTGGCACTGTGCCAGGGCACGGCTGGAGGGACGGACGGACGGGCGCACGTGAGCACGAGACATTAAAGGCTTTCACCTTAAAATTTGGTGTATATCAAGTTGGCGAAACGGCCACAAGAGTGTCATGAGCGTGGCATGCAAGTCATGTTGCACATGACATGTCATGATTTCATATTAGCACTTGTCATTTATGTTCGTCATACAGTCACGTCACTCAATCCCAAATTTGATGTATATAAAGCTAACGAAATGGCCGCGAGCGCCATGACGTGGCATGCAAGCCATGTCACACATGATATGTCATGATTTCCATATTACCACTCGTCATTTATTTTCTTCATACAGTCACGTCACTAAATACGAAGTTTGGTGTACATATCAAGCTAACGAAACGGCCGCGAGCGCACCATGAGCGTGGCATGTAAATCATGTTGTTCATGACATGCAAATCATTATTTGCATATTACCTACCTGTATCATTTATGTCCGTCATACAGTCACGTCATTCAATCCCAAATTTGGTGTATATCAAGCTAACGAAACGGCCGCGAGCGCGCCATGAGCGTGGCATGTAAATCATACTTTTCATGACAAGTTAGTCATGATTTTCATGATATGACCAGCCATTTATGTTCGTCATACGGTCATGTTATGCCATACCAAATTTGGTATAAATCCCATTAACGATGCGGCCAGGAGAGCACAAAGTCGTAGGCGGCTAGATAGATAGATAGATACGCTCAAAGTCGCCGAAGTTCGCTAAGAAATGCTTCGCATTTAAAAACCGACTGCTCGCGCTGCACAACCGGTCACTGGCAACCCCGTCTATATGGCACTGGATCTTGACCTGCAAGGTGGTGCCGGTGGGAGATTTCTCCTGTGCGTTGTTGAACAATAAAAAAATTCGCAGCTTGCGCGTTAACTAAAAGCGGACTGCGGGTCTCTGTGTCCAATCGGAGTCTTCTGTCTCTCATTGCCCATTAGCAGCGATTGGCATGTTCCAGTAGGAAACACCGCTCCATCACTGCGTGCTTTGCACTTCCCCAGTTTTCTCTCCTGCGCAACGCTGCGATGAGCGCCAGCGTCAACGCCGCCAGTGTAAGCGTTAGCGCCCGCTGCTTCACATCTACACATGGTTCCCTTTAGCGGGAGATGGTGTAATTTTTTTTGTGTGTGTAATCACCGCAAATGGTGAACAACGTCAAACAATTGTGGCGAAACAGCGCAGACGACGGGACGAAGAATATACAGGACACAGCGCTGTGTCCTGTATATTCTTGGTCTCGTCGTCTGCGCTGTTTCGCCACAATGTTCATGGACCAACTAGCTCACCTAAGGACCCTTTAACGTCAAACAAAGCTTTGCTGATGGAAAAAGAATTCGGATATACCACATGCTCCTTAATCTTTTTTATCAGGTGTGGCACTTGTGCTCAACTCGCTGGCAGAAGACAAGCTCCAGGCCAGTGTTCGCTGCCTGGGAATGCATGGCCGCTTCCTTGAGATAGGAAAAGTGGACATGTCCAATGACTCGGCACTGAAAATGTCCGCGTTCCTGAAAGGTGTCACATTCCACGGAGTGTTGGTGGAGCTCCTTCCATGGCGATGATGCCATTGCAATAGAAGAAAGGCATCGCGTTGCAGAATATATTCGTGCTGGCATCGCATCGGGAGCCGTGAGACCACTAGATGCCATCCTGTATCCACGTGACCGAGCCGAGGATGCTTTCCGGTTTATGGCGTCAGGAAAGCACATAGGCAAAATTGTGCTCGAGGTGAGAGCATCCTCATAGTTACCCTGTATATTTACTCATTTTTCTCCAAGCAACGTTCGTTTTATGAATTGCCTGACTATAAGTATAAAGATTCTTTCCGGTTTATTCCGCAAAAAACGGTGACATGTAAATGGTGGAAGTTCAGAGCCTTCATCAGGGGTTCATTAGCAAGCAAGTAAGACTTGTAGCGGCTCCCGCGTTTTCGTTGTTTTCCAGGAATTTCAAGTAGAACCGAGATTACAAAATATACTTGTGGTCATGAAGAGTCCACGCGATTGCCAGATCTCACAAAAGTAGTGCCTAATGGGACACGTGGCTTTTATTACGCTCTTATAATTTTATTGCAATTGGTACTTTACTTACCATGGCATTACAGAAGGCAAAGCTACAGTTTTTCTACGCATATTCAGTGTTTAGAGCAAAATGTGTAACTTTCAGAAATCGGGCCCAGGTAATTTTACAGAAGCTATCTTTATCTTTACGTGTGCGACTTATGAACATGAAGGCAACCAAATGAAACCAATGACCAGTAAAGCTAAGGAACGTAAATGGGGACATTACGCATGTTTTGAACTTCGTTACAGTAATTTTCGCATAAATGGAAAGAAAAAGTACATGAAAGATCCCCGAGCTAGGGACCAAACCTACCACCTTGGAATAACGCGTCTTATGCTCTATTAATTGAGCCTCAGCGGTGGTCGCGTTCCCATCTATTTTATTGGGTACTTGTGTTTGTGTAGTGTTACCTAGCGCCGAGGGTTAACTGGTGTATTCATGTGGACGGTAGTGGCCAAGTACTGCACCAGGGTGGCCAATCCTGGATTCCAAGAAAAGGCAAACGCGTGAAGGGGAGACAGAAAATTAGGTGGACAGATGAGATTAAGAATGTTGCAGAAGCGAAGCAGAAGATGTTTGCAGGTATAACGTGGCAGCAGAAAGCACAGGACCGGGATGATTGGCGGAACATGGGAGAGGCCTTTGCCCTGCAGTGGGCGCAATCAGTCTGATGATTATGATGATGATGATGGCCTTGCGCCGCTCGTAGCCATCACGGCGGGTATGAAACAATATTTTTGTTGCCAGCTGGCGTCACCTAGCACGTGATCTCTTTGATGATTCAAAGTACTAAGTACTCTGCTATGGGACAGCTTTAAGCTGCCGCGGCTAAGTTGCCGAATTTACGCACCGGGCAACACAATCCGCCTCTTTCATTTTCCTGCGCTGCCATCTGCCGTTTTCATGGGTTTTAGTAGGAGCCGGGACAACCGGTATTGCCAGAAGCAAAGGCTCCGGACATGAAGAGACGTGTGTCTTTTCTGCTAGGGGAAAGGTGCACTAATCCATTTAAACATTCCATAATGAAAATGTTTCTTGCTTCGGATTCGTATGTGCTGAGCAAATCTTACTCTGTGACTTCAATAAAAGTAAGGATGTTTTTTTACTACATTGTAATGTTACAAAGTGTTACTGTTACTAAGTATTACTAGTTACGGCATTAGTGATTGTGCTCAAGTTGTTCTTACTGCGCTTCTTATTATGTTTTTACTGTGAATGTGTCATTACTTGATTAGTTAATTCATTCACAATGAATTGGTGATTGTGCTCTTGTTTATTAATTATGTTCAGAGTTAATTTCCAACTTTCAATTTCGCTGTTTCTGCTACCCCAGCCAGCTAAGTCCTAGTAAGGAGGTTTAGGTCCTGCTTTTGCCTTATCTTGAGGGCAAACCTTGTATGTGTTATGTCCAAATAAAGTATATATCAAGCGTGCCGGAACCACGCCGTCGCTACGAATGAGTGGAAAAGGGGGGATCGATCGATGGCTCGTTCCTTCTGTTGTAGATCACTGAAAGAAGGCAACGGAGAATGAAGCCAAGGAAGATATGGGCGACATTGTGTGTTTTTAACTGTAGTATAGTAACTATCACATCATGACTGCGGGTGGTGCTGGCTAACACTCCTAACATTGCACAAACGTGAATACCCAATAATGCGAATGTGATGGCAACCGCCGCTGTACATCAAATGATAGAGAATAGAACTGGTTGTCCACACGTTGTCGGTCCGGTCTCTACCTGCGGTAATTTCGTTTTTTCTCAACCTTAATAAATTTTCCATTATCATCATAATTACTATACTACAATTAAAAGCATAGTAGTAATTTCCTCTATACTTTCGTTAGCTTCATCGTCTGTTAATTTCATTCGGTTATGTCTAACAAAATAAGCGAGCTATCAATAATCCCCTTTCGTTTATGTATATACACGTTACTTCAGGTTGTGAGGTTGCTCTCTGCATAAGGCTGCAAAGAAGGCGTCTTTGGTGTAAAACAGAGGTGTTACACCGTATTTATTGAGATTTTTATGCAAATCTCAAATCATCTTTACCAACAAATCAGCGAACCTTCAACGTGGTAATATATTATTGGCGCAGTGCTATTACATATTTGATTTAAAAAAAAAAGCTTTGCTTTGTAACGTTTTCAGGATATATATCTACTTGTAATCATCAGCTTCTCAGTAAAAATGAGCACCACGTTGTAGTTTTAGCAGGAGTTACACAACGCCTCCGCTCCATGAGCGCTGCTTTGTTATTATTAGAGAGTCCAGAGCCTGCCTTATTGAAGGAACGCATTATCAAAAGAGTACTCTAGAGAAGTTTTCGCCATGATATTTAGAGCGAATGGTCGCCTGCGCGAACTTTCGACAACGATAATTGAATAAAGCGTTGAAAACGTGCAGATACAGCCGGAAGAGACCCTGCGGAACAGTGCAACGCTGACAAGACCAATTTTCGAAGCGACAGCACGCACCTGGTTCTATGAGCACAAGTCATATGTTATCACCGGTGGTCTGGGCGGTTTCGGCCTCGAGCTGGCCGAGTGGATGGTGAACCGCGGATGTCGCAAGCTTCTCCTCACCACCCGTTCAGGGGTGCGCACTGGGTACCAGAGGCTCTGTCTTCATCGGTTCCGGAAGGCTGGAGCCAACGTCCTCGTGAGGAAGATCGACGCCTCTGAAGAGGACGGTGCTCGAAAAGTCATTGAAGAAGCTACAGCCATGGGACCTGTGGGAGGCATATTCATTCTAGCTGTTGTAAGTACTCATTGCGTAATGTAGGCTGTCAAATTCCGTACCGGATGAAAGAATACTAAGTGCTGTTGTCATGTATGGAGAATACATTCAGGCGTACAAATCGCAATCTCTAATTCTTCATATGCGTGTGTTTAATGCTGTCATGTGGTAGGGACCGTGAAGTCCAGTCGGTAAAGATGAAACATTTTATTGCAAACTAATAAAAAAAAAGGAAATGGCTACCTACAAAATGAAATGGCTACCTAAATTTCAATGATCAATGTGATGGGAGATATATTGCAGTGGTAAAATAATGGTGCCGCACAGACTCTTGTGTTAGTATATCTTAAAATATATGTGAAGCGGCAAAAACTCGGGATACCTAATAGCGAAGAAGGGAGAGGCTGGCTTTCATGACTGTTAAGCTAGCAGTGAGATTGTAGTTAAAATTAGAAAGGCTATAACGAATCGATGTTAATGAGAACTAACAGACAACAATGCCAAGGAAAGTATATGGGATGTTATTTGTAGTAAATATTATGTAAATGCGAGGAAAGAAAAGTGGTCGAAAAGATAACTTGCCGCGGGCAGGTATCGATCTAGTGTCATCATTGCACACAGGGTGGGCCGTGAAGTATTCTTCGGCTACTTTTCTCTGTGTTTCTTTATGAATACATAAATAACAGCACTCAGTGAACTGCGTCGTTCGTTGTTACGTCGTGTCAGTGATGCCTACCGCATCAAACAGTATGCCCTTGTGACAGACTGCTGAGACCGCTCCTGCCATCCGCAAGTTCGTAAGCAAAGCAAGAAGTGCAGTTGCGGTTGTCGGTATGAATGGAAATAACATAGTGTATTTTTTTTACTTTGTATAGACATCGTCACGCCCGCTATATCGCTATAACTTCCCCATCTCCCGATAAAGAGAATCATGTATGGATGCGAAGCAGCGTGGAGATGGTTAGCTTGAGCGGGAGAAACGTCGCCGCTCCCGTTTCGCGGCAGCGGCCCGGGCGCTCATCGCGGCGCTGCACAGGAGAATGAGGCGCGCGCGCTCCGTCATTTTCATACCGCGGAACTACCGTGGCGCCCCCAGCAAAGTATGCAGCCGTCGCACCATCTGTAATGCGCGCCGCTCCGTACAGCATTCCTAGAGGAGAGAACGGGGGGAACCGTAGGCGAGGGGGGAGGGGACGCGTTGTGGGAGTGTGGGACGCGGGAGCCGCTCCGCAGAGTAGAGGATTCCTAGAGGAGAGAGAGGCGATGAGCGTAGGAGAGAGGGGGGAGGGGACGCGCATGCGCTTTGGGGGGTGTGGGACGCGGGCGCCGCTCCGTAAAGTAGAGGATTCCTAGAGGAGAGAAAGGGGGTGAGCGCAGGAGAGGATAGAGAGGGGGGAGCGCACGCCTGCGCTGGGGGGGGGGGACGCGGGCGCCGCTCCGTAGAGTAGAGGATTCCTAGAGGAGAGAAAGGGGGTGAGCGTAGGAGAGAGGGGGTGGGGACGCGCATGTGCTGTGGGGTGGTGTGGGACGCGGGACGCGGGCGCCGCATCGTAGAGTAGAAGATTCCCAGAGGAGAGAAAGGGGGTGAGCGTAGGAGAGGAGAGAGAGGGGGGAGGGGACGCACATGCGCTGTGCGGGTGTAGGACGCGGGACGGAGGGATGGACTAAGCCCCCGCAAGCACATGCAAGCAAGATCAAGGAATGGAGTCAACCTGGGCGACAGACACCACCTGCCCAGCCATTGCTAAGCCGCCCCTCTGTGCTCTCGGCCATGACTCTTGTGACTATGGTGGTGGTTGACGGCCTTATTGTACTACAGTGTTCTGGTTCGCATAGTGGGTGCTTCCCTACTTCATGAAAGTGGCCAGACGCGGGACGCGGGAAGGACGGACATGGCCCCGAGCATAAGATGCTTCGCATCTAAAATTAATGTTTCAGCACCTGACATACGATATGTTCAAAAGCGTTTCATTATCAATGCAGCTACTCCGCGACGGGCTTCTTGAAAACCAGACAGCTGAGGCATTTGAGACCGTCTTCAAGATCAAGATTGATGGCACCCGACATCTGGATGAGCTTTCCCGTAACATGTGTCCAGAGCTCGATCATTTCGTCGCTTTCTCATCCCTGTCAGCTGGCGTGGGCAACGTAGGGCAGACTAACTACGGCTACGCGAACTCAGCAATGGAACGCATCTGCGAGCTTCGAGCTGCACAGGGACTACCCGGTAAGTGCCTGTCATGTTTGTAGGCATTGGTTGTCAAAGTGAGAGTTCGGCGCAAACAACGCCTTCTATGAGTACTACGTTGTAAAAGCTGTAAGATTCCTATACAGTGCGGCATCATCAACAATATTTTTGTTCGGCGACAGAGAGGAAGGAAGGAAGGAACAAGAGGGAAGGAAAGGCAGCGATGTTAACAAGTCTAGAAGGACCGATATGCTACCCTACATTGGCGAAAGGGATGAGGGTGTTTTAAAGATGGAGACAGAGAGAGACAGGGGAGCACGCACACGCAAAGTCACACTTCACAGTCATTAAAAAACGCCATTATTCTATAACCGCCGGTGCAAGTCTGTTGTCTTCAAGATGTTGAGCACTGCTTTCGTTGCCTTCACACGCGATGACCTCTCACGACGATATTCCAGAATGGTTTCTTCCGTCATCGGTCTGTGGTCTATGCGAGCTAGCGTGGCTGCTAGCGATTTTCTCTGCGCATTGTAGCGAGAACAGTCACAGAAGACAAGCTGTAATGTTTCCTCGCTACCAAAGTTGTCACAAAAAGGGTTGTCAGCCATTTCGATTCGAAAGGAGAAATGACTTGGTGAAAGCCAACTCGCAGCCATAAACGACAAAGCAGTGTGGCATCATTTCGGCGTAGTTCAATTAGGTGTCTGAACACGTAAAGCGTACGGGCAGTGGTGGTGTTGGTTGCGAAGTCTATTTGCTGTATTCCAAGTTGAGAAAGTGATTTCTTGTGCGACCACTCGAAGTTGGCTAGCAGCATCGGTACTCGAATAGGGTATTGTCTCGAGCCTGTCGCCTTGAAAAGCTGGATCGAGCAGTATTGTCGGCGTGTTCATTGCCTATCACGCCGCAGTGACTTGGCGGTCACTAAAATGTCATGCGGTGTCCTTTCTTGAATGAAGTATGAAAGACATACCTAACCTCGAAGACCAACTGCTCGAATGGTCCGTGCCGCAGGGCTGACAGCAAAAAATTGAAGGACACTTTGTACATTCCAAAGTCTGTTCGGCGAAAGCAGTGGCCATTCCACTGACTATGCCATGTCTTTTATCTTTTACACTCTCAGTGGGATAACACACAAACCGAACGTGTGCGTGTTTTCTTTTTTAATTTTTTACCGCGAATCGCAGCGTGACGCGAGACAGACGGACGGACAGAGGGACGGACGGACAGAAGGACAGACGGACAGACGGACGGACGGACAGACAGATGGACGGACGGACGGACGGACGGACAGACAGACAGACAGACGGACAGACGGACGGACGGACACCGGACCGACGGACGGACGGACACCGGACGGACGGCCACACGGACGGACGGACAGACGGACGGACGGAAACCGGACGGACGGACGGACACCGGGCGGACGGACGGACGGACATGAGCATGAGACATTAAAGGCTTTCGCCTTAAAAATTGCCAAGCTGCCTTCGAATCGCTGAAGACTGACCGTCGTTGAGGCTGTTCGTGCTTGACTACACGAAGTGCAGTGCGAAGGGCAGCAACTTCTCCAGCCGTCGATGTCTTTGGGTGGTCTGTCTTGAAGCTGACGGTAATAGCCTTCGCTGGGACGACCACTCTCCCGGACGAACACTAGCGAGTAGTTGATCCATCAGTATAGATATGTACGTGATCGGCGTACTTCTCGTGCAAAATAATCAGAGATAGCTGCTTCGGCACTGGTGATGAGAGCTCAGACTTTTTTCTTATTCCCGGTACGTTGAGGAGCACTTCAGGTCGAATGAAGCAACACGGAGGTATCGCTGGCTTAGACGCAGGGCTGAAGCCTGACGGAAAGTGGGCGGCATAGTTTGAAATCGTTGCACAATACAACGCCAGTGGTCTTTCTGAAGGCACTGTTGCAAGGTGGTGGCAATGAACCCAAGAAAAATGCCTCATATGGGCTCTCAAGTCTCCCATCATAATGTGCATATGTGTAGGTTGGTCCCTGTGCAATCGAAATAGTCGCTTGAGTCGGCTAGCATTTTGGCAAGCCAAGACAGACTCCTAGAGCCTGAGCTTGTACAGCCTACAGAGTGCGATTATTTGTCTTGCAAGTATTAGTCAGTACGGGCAGACTATATCGCACAAAAAAAAATCACAGCATATCCACGGAGTGAATGACGATGAGTAGGGCGAAGCTCCGGAGGTTCATCGGTAAACCGTGGATCCTCCGTAAATTTTGCCCAGTCGATCATAATGTAAAGACGTGAGAAACACTGTGTTATACACATCGTATTTTTATTTATTCGTAAATGGTAGCGAGACGTGGCTTTCGTTCACCCTTCGTTATGACTGCTTTATGGTCGGTAAAGTGAAGGGAGAGTGGTTCTTGGATCGGCTGTAGTGGAAAGTTTGCGAAGACGAGATCGATACAGGTTCCTCGGATAGTGGTTGGTTGCATGTGATCGAACGATATGCACCTGAGAGCATATCGAGATGCCATGTGCTCTATAAGCCAGGTGTCGTCTATGATGTTAACGTTGAAGTCTCCCACCAGTACGAATGGTTCGTTCTTGTATTTGTTTGCATAATCTCGTAAGGCGGTGTCAATGTACTTCTCGATGTTTCCTCTAGACAGATTGGGTGCCAGATATATTGTCATTAGGACGATTCCGCTATCGAAGAGCTTTACAGCGGCATGCTCACCGTTGTGGCCCTGGCTGGTGAGCGGTAATTTGAGATCCACTGCCGTTTCGGTCTGCTTGGCGTAAATGGCAACACCGCCAGCCGGACGCTCTGCTTCCTCGGTACATACGATGGGAACGAATCCTTTGATGAACAGTCTCGTTGCGTTTCACGTCTCCGTAAAGCAGAGGACGTCCGCTGCGGTCAGTATTGGGTCTCTATCGATGTCGAGTGCGTGGGTATTGAGAGATCGAACGATGAGCAGGGCAAGGGTAAACTCGTTCGATGAGTCACCGTCTTCTCGCAGGGCTCGAAGGTACCTCTGCGTCAGCGTCGGCAATCTGTGCTGTTCGAGATGTTGAAACTCGTTAATCATGGCCTTGTCTTCGTTACTGTCCTTGTGGTAGAACCGATGGTCTCCTTTTGAGTTGGTAAGATAAAGGTTATTTACGTTGGTGCAGCGGCTAAGAGCAACGTACACCAGCTTCTGCGGATGTGTTTTGTTGTACTCGTAGACGACTGACGAGTAGGTTCCCCCCTTGCGATTGATTTGTGCACTGTTATGGCACTGGCTTGAACCAAGGGAAACTGCATTCGCTTGCAGGTAACGCCCGTCTTGCGATCCAAAGTTAGCGTGGTAACTCGAGCTTCGATGGGAATCCACGAAGCGATCGTTTTCATCCATGGCAGAAAGTCAGCGTCATCGTCATCGTTATCACGTGTAATGGGTACATTCCACTATACGGTGGCTACGACGCACAACGCGGGACTAACCCATGCCCTAAGGAGCTTCGCCCCTTAAAAAAAATCACAGCATAACCACGGAGTGAATGATGATGAGTGGCGAAGCTCCGGAGGTTCATCGGTAAACCACGAATCTTCCGTGAAATTCGCCCAGTACATCATCAAAGACGTGACATTATAATGGCTTTATGGTCGGTGAAATGAAGGGAGAGCGGTTCCTGGATGGGTCGTAGTCGAAAGTTTGCAAAGACGAGATCAATGCAGGTTCCTCGGATGGTGGTTGGTTGCATGTGGTCAAACGATATGCATGTGAGACCATATCGCGATGCCATGTGTTGTATGGCATCGCGATCATCAGCGTCATCGTTATGACGCATAGTGGGTACATTCCATGTGGTGTGCCGTGATGGCAGCGTCATCGTCATCACACAGGACCATGAAAATTACGGTGGCTACTACGTACTACAAACTACAGGGGCCGCACGACCCACGGCATAAGGAGCTTCGCCCCTAAAAACGAGAAACAGGGATATCTACAGTTGCAGCATTGCGTCTACCCACAAGTCCCAGGTTTTAAATGCGAAGCATTTCTTAGCGAACTTTGGCGAGTTTGAGCGTATCTATCTATCTATCTATCTATCTATCTATCTATCTATCTATCTATCTATCTATCTATCTATCTATCTATCTATCTATCTATCTATCTATCTATCTATCTATCTATCTATCTATCTATCTATCTCCCGGCCGTATCGTTAATGGGATTTATACCAAATTTGGTATGACATGACATGACTCTATGACGAACGTAAATGGCTGGTCATATCATGAAAATCATGACTAACTTGTCATGAAAAGTATGATTTACATGCCACGCTCATGGTGCACTCGCGGCCGTTTCGTTAGCTTGATATACACCAAAGTTGGGATTGAGCGACGTGACTGCATGACGAACATGAATGAGAAGGGGTAATATGGAAATCATGACATGTCATGAGCGACATGACTTGCACTCCACGCTCATGGCGCGCTCACGGCCGTTTCGTTAGCTTGATATACACCAAATTTGGTATTGAGTGACAGACTGTATGACGAACATAAATGACAAGTGGTAGTATGGAAATCATGACATGTCATGAGCGACATGACTTGCATTCCACGCTCATGGCGCGCTCGCGGCCATTTCGTTAGCTTGATATACACCAAATTTGGTATTGAGTGACATGACTGTATGACGAACATAAGTGGCAGGTGGTAACATGAAAATCTTGGCATGCGTGTCATCTACAACGCCATTTACATGCCACGCTCATGGTGCGCTTGCGTCCAGTTCGCTAGCTTGATATACACCAAAATTGGTGTTGCGCGACGTGACTGTATGACGAACATAAATGATACATCCTAACATGTAAAACATGATTTGCAAATTATATAAAACAGGATTTGCTCCTTCCTGGCTGCTTCGCATTACATCGATTCCCACAGTGCGTGGGCTCTGCCGGCTTTTTTCCACACAGTAACTTGAACAACTGGGAAATGGCTGTTAGGCGCTGTTTCATGTAAGACAACGGAAATATTGACGTACCATCACTTTGATGGTGGGTCAGAAGATGGTGGTACAGTAGGAGCTGTAGAAAAATTTTCATGTGGTTGAAGCACCGCAGATAATTTTTATTGCTTCCGCAGCAATGGTCATATCCAGTAGCAGACTCGTGTTTGAACAGCTAAGGAGTCAGAATAAATTATCCGAAAAAAGTGCCTGAGAGAGGCTGGCGGACCTGTCGATATGAGAACCTATGTATGTAGGCGCATTGCCATCCTTGGCGTGTTAGTTTTAGGCAAGGTAAATGTTGATGCCATGTCCCATGGTGCCGTTTTGGTACTCACCATCTGGAAAGGGAAAAAATGAATAGAAAATTGGGCTTTTTTTTTCCTATAAAGCGAAGATTCTGCGGAGCTTCACAGCCTTGGACGTGGAGTGGCGCAAAAGAACATGAAAAATAAATTTTAATAGAAGCGGAAAGCAAAGGTGGAGAGAGAAACGGGAGAGAGAAGAAACTGTGAAGAACGGAAGAGCCATGGGCTTCACAGAAGCCGTTACCGGGGCACCTAATGGGAAGCGGACGGGGTACATTTGAAGGACGAGATGAAGGGTGCCAAAGGCTGGCATGAAGGCTGGCAGGCGCACTTGGACAGACACGTATTACTAGGGTTAAGCCGATCGGGAGCGCGGGAATAGACAGCGAACGAGGAAGAACCACACAACACGAGCGCTCACTAACAACTTGTTTTATTACACGTTAGAAGAAAGCATTTATGCGGATGTCAAAAAGATTATGACGAAAAATAAAGCTTCATGCGAAGCCTGTAATCGAGGCACGTGTCTGTGATTTATCTGTATAGTTAACTTCGCAGTCATGTAGCGACAAGGATTGGTAGCTTATACACTGGTATTCATCATTCAAAACGTGATACGCTTCCGAAGCTTCGCATGTTGTTTGAAACGATGCCAGAACAAAACAGTTGTTCTTTCAAACCGCGGTTGGCATTGTCACGAATCGCAATGCGACGCTAAAGGCTCGTTCACACTGAAGGCAGGGCGGCCAAAGCGGACGAGCGGGAAATTGGAAAGCGGAGAAAACCTGCTTTCCCGGCGGCGAAAGCAGGCGGAAAACAAGGCGGTGACCCGGACCGCTTGGGGACCAATTTTTTCCGCCCGCCGAAGGTGTCCGCTTTGCTGCAACCAATCAAAATTCCACGGGGTGGTGGCTTTCGTGTAAACGTCCGGTTGAGCCGGAAACGATGCGAGATAAGCGCAGGCAGCGTTTTTAGATTTACCTCAAGCGGCTCAGGCGGCGACGGTGGATAAGCTGGGCCACGTAATGGCGACACGCCCGCCGTCCCCCTCCCCCACTCCCCCTTGTCCGTGCGGGCAGCTAAGCGAGCCTTGTGGTCTATACAAGTACATGCACTCGCCACGTCATCGAATTGAAAATCCATTTCATTGGTTTGGCCACTCCACCTTCGATGTGAACCAGCCTTAGGGTGAATTCCATTGGCAGATTCGGAGTGCTTCCGGTAGCAGTTTTTCTGCGCCTTGCAGAGCATGTCCGTTCCACTGGCAGACTGTGAGTTCTCCCTGTATGTTCGACTGGCAGATCTGGAGGAGTTCCACCGCCAGCTACACTGCATGGAGCAGCTCAGGAAAAAGGCAGAGAAAAGTAGTGCGCATGTCGCGCATGGAGTTCGCAAATCTTTTTGAAACGTTCTACTCTCGCCGGGGAAAGCCTACAGGCTAACCTCAAATATTGACGTCATCGACGGCTTGGTAAACGGATCAGTGGGAACTCTACGAACTGGAATCGTTGGGTGTCCGTGCTACGCACTTCCTGATGTTTCACAGCAGTGGAGCTGCATTTAACTACGGAAATCACAAATTTTAGGGGCGAAGCTCCTTAGGGTGTGGATCTGTCCCTCCTCTGTAGTATGTAGTAGTAGTAGGTAGCCACGTGTAGTGGCATGTACCCACTCCACGTGATAAAGATGACGATGACGCCTCATGACCGTGAAGAATAAGCGCGTTCCAGTATAGTGGAATGTACCCACTACACGTGATAACGATGGCGATGATGCTGATGACCATGAAGTATAAGCGCGTTCCAGACCACACATTCTCTTTCTGCCATGGATGAAAACGATCCTGAACGCGCTGTCGCCCTCGAAAGGCAAAACGGCAACGCCGACAACAAACGTACCCCTGAGCTTAACGTCATATATGAGGAAAACAAAATCAGGGGAACCCCCCTCCTTGTGGTCCGTAGAGCTCTTGAACAAAATCGTCATCTGCCCCATATGTAAATAATAAAACATTGTGTATATACTTTATCAATAGGTAAATAATGAAACATTGTGTATATACTGTATGTATAATCACACCACACCCCCACGTTTGTGTGTCAGGTCTTTGTATGATGATCGAGTGGGCAAAATTTACGGGGATGGACGGTTTACCAGATTACCTCCGGAGCTTCGCCCACTCCATCATTCACGTCGTGGATATGGCGTGATTTTTTATTCAAACTGTGCATCACTTCTATCAGAGAACAGTAAATCAGCAACCACGTGTACCGCAAGCAGCATTTCACCTTGAGGTACCAAACAACAAATTCAATTGTGTGATTATAGGGATATCAACTAATGGGTTTATAAACACATAATGAAACATACACACGCGCACACAAGCTACTGTTGCACGAATTCACATGGCGGAATCACACGAGTTCATGTTTTCATCATATAATAACCCACACATCGTGGGAAGCATCTGCCTATTCGTAGTCACTGCGACACTACAATAAAGGTAACAATTACATAAGATCTGATGCATTCGAAAACTCGGCGGTTCCTTAAGGCCCGCTAAACAACTCGGAGTTCAAAGGCGAGGCAGTGGTTTCTTTCTCGCCTTCACTGCTCTTCCTACAGCGCTATCCCTTCAGGCCACTTATAGGGCGCACCTCTTAGGCGCCCGTTCCTGCGTTAAGCGGCGTCGCCGTCAGCCGGCCCCTAGGTGGCGTAAGCGACACAGATAATTATATCAAATCAGAAAAAGTACGCAGGATCAAATGAAATTTGAACCTGTGCGTGGCAGTCGAGTATTCTACCACAGTGCCCGGCGGGTACTTGAAACGCATTTGCACAAGGACCCTATACAGGCGTCTTGGCGTGTAAGGAATCGCGTTAGCTTATGTAATATAGCGTGGAAGAAGAGTAAACCAACAACCAGTCATCACTGTCACACAATGCTAAACGCGCAGTGAGTGGTTTAATGCTTCCCACCCACCGCAAACTGCTCAGCCATACTTATTCATCGTCGTCAGCTACATTCAGCATCAACAGAGTGCACTTAGTAATACCATACATATGAGTAGCAGGTAACTTGAATATGCGCAGTAATACGAATGATGGCTTAGTCGATCCTGTCGTACTTCCCAAAAAATATGATTTATGGCGTAGTCGATACATTGCGAAAAGCCACACCTTCAAACGCAGTTCGCCTTGCCCCAACACGAAGCTTCGCTGAGAATTCGCATTAAGCAGTATCATATTCATCGATTAATTTTTTAGATGTGAAGCATCTTATGGCGAAGCTTAATCCGGTGGTGGTGGTGGTGGTGGTGGTGGTGTGCCGCGTGCCCACCCTTACTGCGCATGCGCAAGCAGTTAAAGAAAAAATAAAAATAAAAAACTCCTCTCCCCCTCCCTCTCCTCTAGCCATCCCTCCCCTCGGCAAACACACCCTCACTGCGCATGCGCCTCCCTTCCTCTCTCCCCTCTTACACTCCCCCCTCTCTCCATCCCTGCCCGCGGCGTCTAACTCCCCCCTGCGCATGCGCGTCCCCCCTCTCTCTCCTCTCCTACGCTCCCCCCCCTCTCTCCTCTACACATCCCTGCCCACGGCGTTCACACTCCCACTGCGCATGCGTGTCACCCCCTCTCTCTCCTCTCCTCCGCTTCCCCCTCTCTCGCCTCGCGAAGCCGACGCAGGCAGCGTCTGCTAGCGAGTTTCTTGGTTGAAAAAGCCGACTGCTCGCGCTGCACAACCGTTCACTGGCCATCCCGTATATATGGCAATGGATCTTGACCTCCAAGGTGGTGCCGGTGGAAGATTTCTCCCTGTGCGTTGTTGAACAATAAAAATTCGCAGCGTGCGCATTAACTAAAAGCGGAGTGCGGGTCTCTGTGTCCAGTCGGAGTCTTCTGTCTCTCATTGCCCATTAGCAGCGATTGGCATGTTCCAGTAGGAAACACTGTTCCATCACCTGCCTGCTTTGCGCCTCCCCAGTTTTCTCTCCTGCGCAACGCTGCGATGAGCGCCAGCGTCAACGCCGCGGCCAGTGTAAGCGTTAGCGCCCGCTGCTTCACATCTACACATGGTTCCCTTTAGCGGGAGATGGTGTAATTTTTTTTCTTTATAAAACACGTGGACAGGGTGTCAGCGCTAAGCGTTGAGCTTAGCAGGAGATCTCTGGTTTTCGGTTACACGCTGTCATCGCCGATTGCGCAGTCGTGAACGCACAAAATGAATTAAAATCAGTTGATAGCGCATGGTGTCATGCGAAACAGGGCAGAACGTGCTTGCCACTGCATGGACAATCAGAATAAGAGGCAATTAACAATG